>JASANE010022340.1:0-14066 GCA_030248225.1 Trileptium ribeirensis | reverse complement strand
GTGTGTATAACCATCAACGCACAGTAGCAATTATTGTTTTACTACGGCTCCAAGGAATAGCTCAAACTATCCGTGGTTGGCAAAGCGTAAGAGCATCGCGTAAAAGACGACTAAAAATGATTTCTAGCCATATATAACACGCTTGTCTAACTACATTTGAAAGACGGGCTATAATGTGGAACATATTTGCACTACAAGAGGGTAAAACGATAATTGCTACCGTGTGTATAACCATCAACCGCACAGTAGCAATTATTGTTTTACTATGGCTCCAAGGAATAAAAGCTTAACTACCCGTGGTCGGCAAAGCGGAAGAGTATTGGAGATAATTAGTGACTAAAGGTTTTCAAGCTTATAAAAATCGATGTCTGTGAAACTTCTTATTTGTAAGTAATGCTAATAATGAGTATTAAATTTAAGTATATAAAAGATAAGAAACGACAAAATCAATGACAGTGTGTATAACCATCAACTCACAGTAGCAATTATTGTTTTACTACTTAACTTTTAAAGGATAGTTAGAACTATCCGTGGTCGGCAAAAGCGTAAGAGCATCGCGTAAGCAATAACTTATGATTTACAGAGCGATATATAGCACGCTTCTTTAAATGACATTTGAAAGACGGGCTATAATATGGATCAGATTGCACTAATAAGACAGTAAAACGATAATTGCTACAATGTGTATAACCATCAACGCACAGTAGCAATTATTGTTTTACTATGTAACTTTTAAGGAAGTAGGCTTGAAATGATTTGGTGGTCGGTAAGCGTAAGAGCATCGCGTAAGCAATGACTTATGATTTTTAGCTATATATAGCAGTAGTGTCTAACTCCATTTGAAAGACGGGCTATAATGTGGATCAGATTGCACTAATAAGAGAGTAAAACGATAATTGCTACGGTGTGTATAACCATCAACGCACAGTAGCAATTATTGTTTTACTACGGCTCCAAGGAATAGCTCAAACTATCCGTGGTCGGCAAAGCGTAAGAGCATCGCGTAAGTAATGACTTATGATTTCTAGCCATATATAACACGCTTTTCTAACTACATTTGAAAGACGGGCTATAATGTGGAACAGATTGCACAAATAAGAGAGTAAAACGATAATTGTTACGGTGTGTATAACCATCAACGCACAGTAGCAATTATTGTTTTACTACGGTTTCAAGGAATAGCTCAAACTGTCCGTGGTTGGCAAAGCGTAAGAGCATCGCGTAAGCAATGACTTATGATTTCTAGCCATATATAGCACGCTTCTCTAACTCCATTTGAAAGACGGGCTATAATGTGGATCAGATTGCACTAATAAGAGAGTAAAACGATAATTGCTACGGTGTGTATAACCATCAACGCACAGTAGCAATTATTGTTTTACTACGGCTCCAAGGAATAGCTCAAACTATCCGTGGTCGGCAAAGCGTAAGAGCATCGCGTAAGTAATGACTTATGATTTCTAGCCATATATAACACGCTTCTCTAACTACATTTGAAAGACGGGCTATAATGTGGAACAGATTGCACTAATAAAAGAGTAAAACGATAATTGCTACGGTGTGTATAACCATCAACGCACAGTAGCAATTATTGTTTTACTACGGCTCCAAGGAATAGCTCAAACTATCCGTGGTCGGCAAAGCGTAAGAGCATCGCGTAAGTAATGACTTATGATTTCTAGCCATATATAACACGCTTCTCTAACTACATTTGAAAGACGGGCTATAATGTGGAACAGATTGCACTAATAAGAGAGTAAAACGATAATTGCTACCGTGTGTATAACCATCAACGCACAGTAGCAATTATTGTTTTACTACGGCTCCAAGGAATAGCTCAAACTATCCGTGGTCGGCAAAGCGTAAGAGCATCGCGTAAGCAATGACTTATGATTTCTAGCCATATATAGCACGCTTCTCTAACTCCATTTGAAAGACGGGCTATAATGTGGATCAGATTGCACTAATAAGAGAGTAAAACGATAATTGCTACGGTGTGTATAACCATCAACGCACAGTAGCAATTATTGTTTTACTACGGCTCCAAGGAATAGCTCAAACTATCCGTGGTCGGCAAAGCGTAAGAGCATCGCGTAAGCAATGACTTATGATTTCTAGCCATATATAGCACGCTTCTCTAACTCCATTTGAAAGACGGGCTATAATGTGGATCAGATTGCACTAATAAGAGAGTAAAACGATAATTGCTACGGTGTGTATAACCATCAACGCACAGTAGCAATTATTGTTTTACTACAGCTCCAAGGAATAGCTAAAACTATCCGTGGTCGGCAAAGCGTAAGAGCATCGCGTAAGTAATGACTTATGATTTCTAGCCGTATATAACACGCTTCTCTAACTACATTTGAAAGACGGGCTATAATGTGGAACAGATTGCACTAATAAGAGAGTAAAACGATAATTGCTACCGTGTGTATAACCATCAACGCACAGTAGCAATTATTGTTTTACTACGGCTCCAAGGAATAGCTCAAACTACCCGTGGTCGGCAAAGCGTAAGAGCATCGCGTAAGCAATGACTTATGATTTCTAGCCATATATAGCACATTTCTCTAACTCCATTTGAAAGACGGGCTATAATGTGGATCAGATTGCACTAATAAGAGAGTAAAACGATAATTGCTACAGTGTGTATAACCATCAACGCACAGTAGCAATTATTGTTTTACTACGGCTCCAAGGAATAGCTCAAACTATCCGTGGTCGGCAAAGCGTAAGAGCATCGCGTAAGCAATAACTTATGATTTATAGCCATATATAGCACGCTTCTCTAACTACATTTGAAAGACGGGCTATAATATGGATCAGATTGCACTAATAAGAGAGTAAAACGATAATTGCTACAGTGTGTATAACCATCAACGCACAGTAGCAATTATTGTTTTACTACGGCTCCAAGGAATAGCTCAAACTATCCGTGGTCGGCAAAGCGTAAGAGCATCGCGTAAGCAATGACTTATGATTTCTAGCCATATATAGCACGCTTCTCTAACTACATTTGAAAGACGGGCTATAATGTGGAACAGATTGCACTAATAAGAGAGTAAAACGATAATTGCTACCGTATGTATAACCATCAACGCACAGTAGCAATTATTGTTTTACTACGGCTCCAAGGAATAGCTCAAACTATCCGTGGTCGGCAAAGCGTAAGAGCATCGCGTAAGCAATGACTTATGATTTCTAGCCATATATAGCACGCTTCTCTAACTCCATTTGAAAGACGGGCTATAATGTGGATCAGATTGCACTAATAAGAGAGTAAAACGATAATTGCTACGGTGTGTATAACCATCAAGGGGGGGGGTCGCACAGTAGCAATTATTGTTTTACTACGGCTCCAAGGAATAGCTCAAACTATCCGTGGTCGGCAAAGCGTAAGAGCATCGCGTAAGCAATGACTTATGATTTCTAGCCATATATAGCACGCTTCTCTAACTCCATTTGAAAGACGGGCTATAATGTGGATCAGATTGCACTAATAAGAGAGTAAAACGATAATTGCTACGGTGTGTATAACCATCAACGCACAGTAGCAATTATTGTTTTACTACGGCTCCAAGGAATAGCTCAAACTATCCGTGGTCGGCAAAGCGTAAGAGCATCGCGTAAGTAATGACTTATGATTTCTAGCCATATATAACACGCTTGTCTAACTACATTTGAAAGACGGGCTATAATGTGGAACAGATTGCACTAATAAGAGGGTAAAACGATAATTGCTACCGTGTGTATAACCATCAACGCACAGTAGCAATTATTGTTTTACTACGGCTCCAAGGAATAGCTCAAACTACCCGTGGTCGGCAAAGCGTAAGAGCATCGCGTAAGCAATGACTTATGATTTCTAGCCATATATAGCACGCTTCTCTAACTCCATTTGAAAGACGGGCTATAATGTGGATCAGATTGCACTAATAAGAGAGTAAAACGATAATTGCTACAGTGTGTATAACCATCAACGCACAGTAGCAATTATTGTTTTACTACGGCTCCAAGGAATAGCTCAAACTATCCGTGGTCGGCAAAGCGTAAGAGCATCGCGTAAGCAATGACTTATGATTTCTAGCCATATATAACACGCTTCTCTAACTCCATTTGAAAGACGGGCTATAATGTGGATCAGATTGCACTAATAAGAGAGTAAAACGATAATTGCTACGGTGTGTATAACCATCAACGCACAGTAGCAATTATTGTTTTACTACGGCTCCAAGGAATAGCTCAAACTATCCGTGGTCGGCAAAGCGTAAGAGCATCGCGTAAGCAATGACTTATGATTTCTAGCCATATATAGCACGCTTCTCTAACTCCATTTGAAAGACGGGCTATAATGTGGATCAGATTGCACTAATAAGAGAGTAAAACGATAATTGCTACAGTGTGTATAACCATCAACGCACAGTAGCAATTATTGTTTTACTACGGCTCCAAGGAATAGCTCAAACTATCCGTGGTCGGCAAAGCGTAAGAGCATCGCGTAAGCAATAACTTATGATTTATAGCCATATATAGCACGCTTCTCTAACTACATTTGAAAGACGGGCTATAATGTGGATCAGATTGCACTAATAAGAGAGTAAAACGATAATTGCTACAGTGTGTATAACCATCAACGCACAGTAGCAATTATTGTTTTACTACGGCTCCAAGGAATAGCTCAAACTATCCGTGGTCGGCAAAGCGTAAGAGCATCGCGTAAGCAATGACTTATGATTTCCGCTTTTCCTATTGGGCGTTATTGGGTTGTTGGTGTATATGTTATTGTTTTTTGTTTTTTGTTTGTTTTTAGCCATATATAGCACGCTTCTCTAACTCCATTTGAAAGACGGGCTATAATGTGGATCAGATTGCACTAATAAGAGAGTAAAACGATAATTGCTACGGTGTGTATAACCATCAACGCACAGTAGCAATTATTGTTTTACTACGGCTCCAAGGAATAGCTCAAACTATCCGTGGTCGGCAAAGCGTAAGAGCATCGCGTAAGTAATGACTTATGATTTCTAGCCATATATAACACGCTTCTCTAACTACATTTGAAAGACGGGCTATAATGTGGAACAGATTGCACTAATAAGAGAGTAAAACGATAATTGCTACCGTGTGTATAACCATCAACGCACAGTAGCAATTATTGTTTTACTACGGCTCCAAGGAATAGCTCAAACTATCCGTGGTCGGCAAAGCGTAAGAGCATCGCGTAAGCAATGACTTATGATTTCTAGCCATATATAGCACGCTTCTCTAACTCCATTTGAAAGACGGGCTATAATGTGGATCAGATTGCACTAATAAGAGAGTAAAACGATAATTGCTACGGTGTGTATAACTGTAACGTTGGCGTTGTGGCCTAAGGCAGGGTGCACGTGTAAGAACTAACGTGTCCGTCTGGTCCAAACGCGCTAGCCTTCCACCATACAGACAATACTAGCCGCTAAACAACTGCTACTGTCTGATCAGCCGCAATGTCCGAATATACAAACGTCACGGCCGTTTATACAATGTAAAGCATGATTACGAGCAAGAGATTTATTAAAAACACCACAACGAAAAATGAAGAAAACTGAATAACAACCAACTTTCAAGAAAGTTCTGCAATTTATATATCATACCGAGAACCTGAAACACCCTCTGTTGTGACATTTAATACCGTAGATTCTACAAAGAAAAGAACACCATGGCATTCAACAACATACAACAACTAACTAGACGAAACAACAAAATATTAAGAAATTGCAATATTATTAAAATAATATTAATTATGCTAATAATATTAGTAATAATAATAATATATAGCGGTTCAGGGCTGTTGGCTTAGACGGCAGCCTCTGAATCCAAGATTCTTAGGGTTACATTACCCTCGGTTCCGATAAGTGCGGCCCCGCACGTGAAATAAATAAGGAATTTACATGACATAACAACGGCAAGTCTATAACGGTAAATTTTAAGTGAATATTTTTATGCGTTCATTGTATTCATTGTATATTTTTTGGCTTTTAGAGCGTATATTGTTAGAGCCGTAGTGAAATTAGTCTTTGCGCATTGATCGCTTGTTCTGGCCACGATTGAGCAGAAGTTACTCCCAATAATTGCAATCGACTTGTTTGAAGTGTCCATAAATTATGTTGGTGGCTGGATCCAAATATCCGTGTCGCGTTGTGTTGTATGACTCCTAGCGAAGTGGTTTGTGCACGTTCTGTTCATTGGCAAGAAATTGTATGCGGTTTGCTGTAGTTCTTGGCACGGCCATACCTCGACAATGTCTTCACTCGTTGCAGCGAAGATGTTATTGTGTTGTAGTAAAGTGCGCATCGCTACAGTAGGATTTGCCATGATAAACGCTTGCGTCGTTTCTGACACAGCGTCCATTAGGTTACCGTAGTAGTCATGGCTTAATGGAATGAATAAGAAATCAATTGTGTATGGAGCTCTAGGGCTTGTAAGCTTGCTGCTAGAAATCTCGATGTAACAGTCCCAGTAGTGTCTGTTGTATGTCTTCGCATGCGACTTTGATGTGGCAGATTATTCTTTACAATACCCATATTCACACGTATATCTTCCAGGGGAATGTGCGCCCTAAGCGTTCCATGAATAACAAGAAACGGAATTGCTTGATCACTCATCTGGATCTGATTTCCTTCAAAATCGACAGCCGTTTTGCTAGCGTCAAACATAAAGGCTAATGTTCCTTCATCGAACACCCAGTGAGTGCTTGTTAGCTTTCCGGCCATTTCCTTCCAGCGGACAATATCACACTGTTCCGTTTTGTTTGGTTTCCATAACAGATATTTACCGTCTTGAATACTGCAACCCCCAGCAATATACGAACACTGTGAGATTAGTCCGGCTGTCGATTCAGGTTCTGATTCGGCATGGCGTTTGTATGCTTTAGCAACTGATAGAAAGCAGTTCGTTGCGGTGAAAGTATTCCATTTGCAGCAGTGCATACCGCCGCCAAAGTAAGACCATTGTAGCTTCTTATTCGTTGTCCAAATGTCCCCGACTTTAGTAAGTGGACCTTCCGAGCATACTTTGTGATCCTTCATCCGCTGGCATTCATCTCCGCCCACTGGCACGTGCCTGGTGCTCGCTTCTTTGAAATGTTCATCTGCGAAGAAGTACGTATACGCTCGCACTTCACTTGTGACCTTATGACATAAGTAGGCATTTTCTGACATACTGAATCATATTTTGCTTGTATAACCGCAAGGTTGCGTCAATTGTAACATCAGTGCCGTTGGGTTTCGAAGCGTGACAGTGTATTGTCTGTGGTATTCGCCATATTTGACCATGCTGACCTGTTTGACACACCATAGGATTTGGGTGACTGTAACGGCCAAGCACAGGATATACCAGTAACAAAACTAGCGTCATGATACATAACCCTGCTGTAAACGTCACTTTCGCTCCTCGGCTCGCGCGTACTGCTCCAGACGTTGCTGACCTTGAGCACATGTCTTTCTTGGGTTGAGTTAATCGCGAACTTAACCGCGCTACTTCAGATTTTTCTTCGATATTTCCATGATTCGCCGGGCTATGGCCTATGGAGTGCCGTCTGCCCGGCTTAGCTTTAATGCTTTCCGTACATCCAAGATCGGTGGCAGTAATAACCGAGCTAAAGTATCCCGAACTCGATCCATCATGCGTTTGCTTTCCGGTGTTTCGTTATTTTGCGAATGATTTATCATGACTGGTTCGGCATGAAACGGTTTTCAGTCCGCTTTTCTTTCAACCACTTGGTCCCGTATGGCCTGTTGCCTCTCTAATTCGTTTACTTCATCTTCCTCCATTTCCCGTTCAGCTCTTATTTCATCGACCATCAGTTGCATATGATGTTGCCGTCTCCTCAAAGGCCTAGGCAACGGTTCAGGTCGATGTTGTTGCGATTCCGGAAGAAACCAATAATCTGGCAAGTTTTCGTCGAAAAGAAAGCGTTGTGCTATTGTAACGTGTCCGTCTGGTCCAAACGCGCTAGCCTTCCACCATACAGACAATACTAGCCGCTAAACAACTGCTACTGTCTGATCAGCCGCAATGTCCGAATATACAAACGTCACGGCCGTTTATACAATGTAAAGGATGATTACGAGCAAGAGATTTATTAAAAACACCACCACGAAAAATGAAGAAAACTGAATAACAACCAACTTTCAAGAAAGTTCTGCAATTTATATATCATACGAGAACCTGAAACACCCTCTGTAGTGACATTTAATACCGTACAAAGAAAAGAACACCATGGCATTCAAGCAACATACAACAACAACTAGACAAAACAACAAAATATTAAGAAATTGCAATATTATTAAAATAATATTAATTATGCTAATAATATTAGTAATAATAATAATAATAATAATAATAATAATATATAGCTGTTCAGGGTTGTTGGGTTTAGACGGCAGCCTCTGAATCCAAGATGCTTAGCGTTACATAACCATCAACGCACAGTAGCAATTATTGTTTTACTACGGCTCCAAGGAATAGCTCAAACTATCCGTGGTCGGCAAAGCGTAAGAGCATCGCGTAAGCAATGACTTATGATTTCTAGCCATATATAGCACGCTTCTCTAACTCCATTTGAAAGACGGGCTATAATGTGGATCAGATTGCACTAATAAGAGAGTAAAACGATAATTGCTACGGTGTGTATAACCATCAACGCACAGTAGCAATTATTGTTTTACTACGGCTCCAAGGAATAGTTCAAACTATCCGTGGTCGGCAAAGCGTAAGAGCATCGCGTAAGTAATGACTTATGATTTCTAGCCATATATAGCACGCTTCTCTAACTACATTTGAAAGACGGGCTATAATGTGGAACAGATTGCACTAATAAGAGAGTAAAACGATAATTGCTACCGTGTGTATAACCATCAACGCACAGTAGCAATTATTGTTTTACTACGGCTCCAAGGAATAGCTCAAACTATCCGTGGTCGGCAAAGCGTAAGAGCATCGCGTAAGCAATGACTTATGATTTCTAGCCATATATAGCACGCTTCTCTAACTCCATTTGAAAGACGGGCTATAATGTGGAACAGATTGCACTAATAAGAAAGTAAAACGATAATTGCTACGGTGTGTATAACCATCAACGCACAGTAGCAATTATTGTTTTACTACGGCTCCAAGGAATAGCTCAAACTATCCGTGGTCGGCAAAGCGTAAGTGCATCGCGTAAGCAATGACTTATGATTTCTAGCCATATATAGCACGTTTCTCTAACTCCATTTGAAAGACGGGCTATAATATGGATCAGATTGCACTAATAAGAAAGTAAAACGATAATTGCTACGGTGTGTATAACCATCAACGCACAGTAGCAATTATTGTTTTACTACGGCTCCAAGGAATAGCTCAAACTATCCGTGGTCGGCAAAGCGTAAGTGCATCGCGTAAGCAATGACTTATGATTTCTAGCCATATATAGCACGCTTCTCTAACTCCATTTGAAAGAGGGGCTATAATGTGGATCAGATTGCACTAATAAGAGAGTAAAACGGTAATTGCTACGGTGTGTATAACCATCAACGCACAGAAGCAATTATTGTTTTACTACGACTCCAAGGAATAGCTCAAACTATCCATGGCCAGCATAACGTAAGCGCATCGCGTAAGCAATGACTTATGATTTCTGGCCATATATACCACTCTTCTCTAAATCCATTTAAAACGTGCTATTACCTAAAACAAATTTCCCTAATAAGACAGTGTAAGTACGAAATGTATTTCAAACAGCGCTTTCTGGTCTGGCTTTACATTAGCTAATTTGACAAATGATAAATCATGTTGGACTGGAACCAGTTTATTTCAGGCACCAATAAATAGTTGCACAGGAATTTGCTTACACTTCAAAGATAGCTTTCGAACAGCTTTATAATTCAACACAACGTGTATACGGTTATTAGTCAAATGATTGCTATTTGTACCTGCTGAATAAATATGTTTTGTTTTTTATAGGAAAAGTGATGAATTTAAAAAAATGTATGAAATCAGATTTCAAATTCTAAAAATTTCAAAATTCAATACAGTAATTTCGCTTCCACAATTTCTGTTATATCTAATACATATTAAAGTATCGAAAATATGAAAAATCTATAAATATTAACCTAATTATAGGACTGAAGCTATTGCTAAGATTAAGCTGCATCCCAATTGTAGTAGTAGAATATTTGACATTGTTCGAGTCAGAAACACTGTCTCACTTTCTGAAAAAGGTACCAGCAAAAATACTACAATAAAAATTAACCGCTTGATAATTATGCCGTTATTTACTATGCAACCTTTTCCTTATACTAAACTGTCAGTAGCTAAAATGTAGCAATTAGTACACTTATGCTTGCTAAAAACAACTCGTATGTCATATTTTTACGTATCAAATTTTATATATTTTAATCGCTTTCCAATACCATGGCGTGATAAAGCCGAGAAACGTTTATTCAGCATTTATTCAAATCGTTGTAAATTTCATCATCTTGTCAGCCGGTTTCTGTTGAAAATTTATATTATCCGGTTTTTTGCATGTTTCTACGATCGTATCATCACTTTTCGAGTATATAATCCTTACTGAATATTGAGTGTTTAACAAAGAATTTCTACTTTTTATGTGGTGAAATTTGGGACTGTCAGTTTGTGGATTTTATATTGTGGCATCGTTAACTCAAATTTGCAACGTCCGATCGTATTGAGCTATAGCTCAAACGAAAACTCGAAATATTAAGCAGAGAAGAACTTGGAATACGTTTTCGGCACTTTGGTGCCGAAAACGGACCTCATCTGCTTCTATCGTCAAAGTTGGCCAAAGGCGCTCGCACATTGTCAAAATTCGGGCGCCAAAACTATTTTATGGCTGTATCTCGAAACGGGGGTCAGGATATTTCAGCTAAATGAAGTTCATTTTTAGAGAAATTATGGCTGTACATAGCTATATATAGCTTTAACATAAATTTACGTTGGATCCAACATTAGGGTCCAAAGGAGTATGTAAAAGAGCTAAAATGAGATTCGAATTGTAAGATAACGGTCATATCTCCACATACAATGAGCATATGTGGCCTTTGTTGGACTCATTTTGTAGAGCGCGAGAAGCTTTATTTAAAAATCGACCATGTCACTGTGGAAATATATGTTTCAGGATTGTTAAAAAATGTGTTACATAATGGGACCAAGAGACCTGAGCGTTATTGTTGTAATTGCCTATATTGCAGGATAGGGTAAAAAAATTTTCAAAATGGGCACAAGGGAGCAGAAATACACGAAAGCGGTTATATATTCACACGGGGTAGCCACAAACTTCTACACGTATGGGCACTGAATGTCCTAGGGGGCACAGCTTCAACGCTTCATTCACGAATATTCTCGAACTTCCCTTTTCTGATATATTTCAGCGGGCACAGATTCTGCACTAAAGGGTACTGCAACACATTCCCTGATTTACCTATGTCCCTGTATCATCATAAGGAATGAAAATATATGGTTCTCCTTTCGGTTCAATGTGTACAGCGAGAGAAGCTTCATACACCTGAATATGATGGGTGATTGTAATTGCTACCTATGGTGGGGGATTAGGTAAAATGGATTTCAAATTGAGCCCAACAGACCCAAAATACACGAAAACGAACATATCTTACGTAGCAAGATGCAGTCAGAATTTATAAAACTTGATCTCGACAAGCCACTAGTTTCATCGTGACATACAAGATCTATACATACTCATCATGCGTTAACCAAAAAATCGCAGCCTAAAGGTGGATCATTTTCGAATTTATATATATGTTACGCGAACACCGAAGGCAAACATAGCGGAAAACTACAACAAAAATCCCAAGCGCTTTGTCAACTGTAGACGTCGATGCCACGGCGACACTTGCCAAGTCAGCCAGTCCAGTTGTGCCAAACCTGAACACAGTTGCAGCGACTAGAATTGATCAGCAACGATCACGGTTAATGGCCTATCGGGTATCCGCAACCGAATGGCGTTTCTGAACTTGAAAAAAAAATCAAGTGTAAGCTTGATTTTTCTTACAGAATGGAGGACATACGATATAGAAGTTTAGCAACAAACAAAATTTCAACCGGCAAATGGCGAAATCATAAAGTGAACCTGGCTTGTGTACATTCACGGATAGTCTTAGTTCAACCAAAGCTATTTCAAATATCTATTGGAAATATTTATCCGAATCGGGCAATAACTCTGCGAGTGCTGTTGGTACTATATGTCGCAGCAGTTTTGCGAACGTAGATTTTCGAAAATGAACTTGGTCGAAACTCTGGTGAAGGCTTTTATTTGAAGTTCCACGCGGAATTCGATACTTGGCCTCCGTGTGTCCAGTTGTAATGCTTCATTTGGTTTGCAACGCTCTGCTAACAGATCCGAATTTGGATCATAATTTGGTTGTATAAGACAATGCTCAACATTTGATGTGTATGAGAAATGAAAGCTCTTCTGTTCACACAAAATAAACTTTCCTAATTTCTTAATAATTAGTGAAAGACGAGCGGCTGGCGATGTCTATATTGTGTATAAGCACTACGTAAAGAGCTCATGTAAAACAAAAGTTCAGCTAAATTGATTTTTAATGTTAAATATAGTAGCATCGAAAATTACTCAGATTTTGATCTGATACAGCGCTGTCAATATTTGTTTTGGTTATTAAAGGCGTTTCAGGAATTTCCGATTTTAAACAAGAATATATCATAGTATTAGTTTTGTGAAAGTGCGAGCAACATAGGTTCATTTGTTCCATTAAAAATTGTATTTGGGCAGTGTTAATATGTAATTTGGAGTTGGTAAACCCTGGCCCGCAAGTGATGGACGTATGTGCCGGTGCCCTTATACATCTGCCATAAATATGATGAAGACGACGACTAAATCTAAGCAAAAATATTATATACGATGTGAAATTAAAACGTGAAGCACACCTTAACATAAATTGAGACGTAAATTGAAAGCAGAAGAGTCAAATGGTCTGATCGACTATTATAGAGTAGCTGATATCAGAATGTTGCAAGATTTTTTTTTCAGTATGAAACCAAATATGACTTTTTGGTGTAGAAACGTCTTTGAACTTAATCAATCTATATTTTGGCGCTGAAAAATAAACATTTACTAAAACAAATAAATACACTCTCATAAGGTGGCAAGTCCTCGACGTAACGCACACCATGACAAACAGACTAAAATAGAACCACTGGCGCGCTGAGGCTTTTGCTTAAATACATTTCTGTCCATCGTAATTTCGTCCTAAGTAAACCAGACGGGCGTTACGATATAACGTTAGACAAAGGAACAGGTTGCAGGGGTTTGGGTGTGGCAGCCGCGCGGCTGAAGCTTAGGCTTAGGGTACGTCTCATATAAAGGCTTTAGCTCAGGCTGAGGCTAAGGCTTATGCGGCGTTCACGTTATAAGGTCCCCGCTTTTTGAAATTTTTGTCCCCTGTAGTTGCGACTCTACCGTATAGACAGTCAGGGTGACACCCATACCATAAACCAGTCTCCGATAGTGTACGACACACCCCTAGCTACCGCACTTTTTGTTTACGGTGTCGTACACACCCTTAGCTACAAATTGCGCTCCAATCAGCAGTAACTAATAACGGATATCTTGTGAAGCTAATGTGACATAACAGCCAGCTATGCTATGTAGATTTTAGTAGATATAAAACCCCGGTTTTGCCCCCCCCCCGCACCCCGCATACGCTGGTGCGGTGGTGATATGTATACATGGAGATATGCTTATACCATATCAAATTTATACATATATATTTATATTTTTATATGTGTATATATTGTATCAATTATTTGTATTTTACGTTTTGTTTATTATGGCGATATTATTGCGCCACGTAAACATACATTTTTTGTAGACATACACGGTTAATATATTATATAAGAACAATAATATAAGATATACTAGGGTTGATATATATTGTTTAGGTGTTTGCTCGTAAATGATCAACAATGAGGCTAAATTTGGAAAATACTAAAATAACCATAACTCAATGACAAATTGAGCTACAGAATCGAATTTAAGACATTTT
>JASANE010022339.1:0-19306 GCA_030248225.1 Trileptium ribeirensis | reverse complement strand
GTGAGCACGGGCGTTCCCATCCGAATTTACTCTTTAGGCTCTGGATGCACAGACCGGCCACGGATGCGGCCGCTGTTCTTCCCTGCATTGGCTTAGCAGATACCAACGGTACACCCATGTCGTCATGACGACCTTCGCCCTAACCAGGATCTTATGAGTTAAAAGATTATGTTGCAACGTTCCTGTGACATTAAAACATTTCAAGCATCTGTGAATCAAAAGAAAATCACAGAGTTAGAAAATCAAACCGCCAAGGAAGACAAATAACTAAATAAATAGATACTCTTTAAAATCCGGCGGCACTTGCACTACGAATTATGGTTGAGACCCGCGTTCGTGGATACGTTTCGTTGAGCCGAGCATCATCGCCACCAATGCTGATCACCGAGTGAAACACAGCGGGATACACGAGCGAGCCGAAACATTAATCGGCCCTCCTTCGGTTGGGGAGGGGGAACTCGTGGAAGGGTCCACCATCTTTTCAGCTATGCCCCATAGTCTCTGGACCCCAATCATATCTTATAGGTGTTGGCGCTTACTGAGTGCGGGCATGTTTGCGTTGAAAATTTATAATATTAGCCTCACCAGTGTTGCAAACATCGGGTAAGGCTCAACGTATCTCTAACTACAATAAATTATCAACTGCATGAGTATTCACAAACGGCGCTAGCGTATGCTTAGGCGCAGGATAATATCAGCGCCTCAATTCAAGTGCACCAAATATCCATGGGAACTCTTATCGCATCTGGAACATCAAGCCCCCAAGGATCGAACCGTTGAGTTCACACCTCTAATTACTCGTGTGATCAAAAAAACAATAACGAAAACATGGGCGAGGCAGTAGCTATAATTGAGACACTCACTGAGACGCGAGGAAGTTACGGAAAGGCGGTTCAGCCAAACTACCTGTGAGTAGGCTTAAGCGTTGACCTTTCCTCAGGGACCATCATACTACTGACACGTGATCCAACATAGGGGCCAGGCTGAGCACCCTGATAAACCCGCCGGTGATCTGCTAAGCTAACCGATTCCTTTAGGTCAACTGTAAGTTCACAGGAGCGTAGGGGAAACTGGGGTTGTCTGGGCATCGTAGCGGAAAAAGTGGTGCACCAGGCATCCCTTTTTGCTAGAAGTAGTCCTAGTACAAAAATATGTCCGGCGATCCTTCCATAAATCAGAGACACTGACGTAAAACGGGGGATGAGATGACGGGGACGCGATTACCTTTCATCCAGACGCAAGCAAGCAAAAATCCCGCTTCACACCGGAACTTTCCTTTGTCTTAGGATCGACTTCCCCATGTGCAACTGCTGTTCACACGGATCCTTCTCCATTTCAGTCTTCAAGAGTCTCGCTTGGTGGATGGACACCACCAAAAATTTGGCTTTGGGTTCGTCGTAGCCATGGACTCGCCCCAATTTGTATGTAAATGCTAATAGTGCTTACTGGAAATGCTGTAAAGACTCATGGAATTTGCGCTTCCTCTGACAACGATATCAACACCGTTTAGATATACATACGACTGCGGATTGCAGTGTTTCGCCGGATTTTACTCTATGCTTCGTCATGATTTCGTTCATCCTGTGTTGTTTAGTCTTGAAAACTGCTGATGTAAACCATTAATATCGACGCAAGACAAGTTCAGTACAAATATATCCAAACACTTTTTCTCTGCACGTATAATCGACTCGATGCCTGGAACTCCATGTCAGAGCATATTGGCAACGAAAATCTTATCAACGCTCCAACCTCAAAACATATCTGCTGTTTAGTGAAAAACTCGACTGAAACCATTTCCTAAAGTGCTATTGAAACCTTTACTCGGACCGTAAGCAGACCCTGGCTGATTCCAAAAATTATTAATCAATAACCCTTTGTTATGTTTCATTTGTATATAAACGTTATGAATTGTATTCAATGTACGACTGGTAAACCGATTTCAGTAAGCCATTGCCTAAGTATCGAGCTCCTCGCGATGATGATCTTAACGCCTGATGCAAAACCGTTGCCCTGATTCACGGAATACCTGTTTATGTTGTTTGCTAATAAACTTATTATCTCTATTAGGTTAAAAATTCTATTACAGAATATGTGAGTGATTTGCGACAACTAAACCATTCGTTTGATTTCATTCAACTCGTTTTCACTTTATAACATCTAATTATTTTTGGTAGTTTCCGTCGATAAATCATTATGGGATCCGAAGCGAATCACCTTGATTATCTGTTAGTATTAAACGCATATTTCGATTTGTAAATTTTAGATTGCAATATCCATGCATGGACCAAGGTCTGAAGTCCCAGAGGGAGTAGCCGGCTCTAGACGGACGCCTTCAGGCTCCCAGAAGGGAGGGGGGTAGAAGCGCTAGGCGGAGGGTGTTACTAAAGCACCTGTGGGTACGGCGCCGCCATGGTTAGGATGTCCTGTCAGCGGGTGGGGTTATAGCCGGGCCCACGGGGGGAGGGTCGGCGTCTTACGGTGTAACTCCCTGGGTTACCAGCCTCATATGAGCATGTATAGCAATATCCTAAAATTGTCAATCAATTATTTCTGATTATTTAGAATGATTATTCGAAAACCTACTGTTGTTCAGGTCAATTTGCCATTTCCTTACATAAAAATAATTTTTTAAAACAAATAATCTCACTCGCGTTTCATTCAGACTATAGCGCACAGTTGTTGCAAAATATTAGTTCTGTAACGCCTGAACACTCATATTTAGCTCTTATTTTAAACACTCATATAACTGTTATAGTTTTATTGGTGGATTCTCGCAATCTTTTTAATAGTCGATGCTTAAACTGTGCATCGTCTAAACTTCGTGTTAGCACTGTTCCAATGATTCCCTACATAAATTCTTAATATAAGACTTTTTAATATACACAATAATGTTCTCCCATAAGATTTTAACTTATAACTCTTGCCAGAGCAGTCGGATTTACAGCTGGAGATCTGAATTCATCTCGTCGAGAGCTAGCACTCGATGTTTCCGCGTTTTTTGACCAGGACAGCTAGCTGTTTTCAAGCTACGAGCTGAAATTTCAAAAATACCCCTTAAAGAGTTATAGAGTTACCTTATAGAGACAATACACCCCATGTCACAATGACAATTTAGCGGGTGTGACGCTGACATTCCTTAAAAATGGCAATAGTGCCAGCGCAAACGGTGCTGTCGGGAAGTAAATTCCAAGCATTGACCGTTCTCTAATTGAAAGAATGAGCCCTCACGTTGGTTCGCGCGTATCGAACGGCCAGCTTATGTTTTATAAATTCCAGATCTTCTCGTCTATTGATAATTAGAGCAAAAAATAAAGATGATTCCACGGTTTTGATATATAAGAAAAGGCGGCATTGATATTAATATATTTCCAGTGCTTATTTATTGTTATGATGGGACTAACAGAGGAGTTCAGGAAGTATATAATCCTGCTGCACCTAGTTACAGTTGAGAGCAAACCAGCCCGGACTCGCTCCGTTTCCCTCACTGCTTTTAGTTTCTTCACCAAAGGGTTTCTTCGAAAAAGTTAAAATCATTTCCCGATGACGCGGTTCAGGAAGTATAAGTTGCAATCCTGCTGCATCTAGTTACAGTCGAGAGCAAGCCAGCCCACACTCGCTCGGTTTCCCTGACTGCTTTTAGTTTCTTCACCAAAGGGTTTCTTCGAAAAAGTTAAAATCATTCCACGATGACGAGGCAATATGAAAAATAAAAAATATTACTTGTATATGGTGTTCCATAAGCAACGCCCCAACTTCAAACTGTTGTTGAGATTGAAATATACCTACAACCCTCATTCTTTCACATACTTTCAAGAATTGTAATCGAACGTACTATAAATGTCTACGTATGTCAAAATGTCTGATACTCGCCTTAATTTGGTTGATTTAATTGGTAAAGTAAGACTCTATTCAGTTAGCCAAAATAGCCGTAATGTTGTGCGACAATCGTCCCGGCATCCGCTTTCACAGCCTCCGTATCATAAAACTATTGCTTCAGTTAACAAAATGTTTAATCTAACACGTTCCGTAGCTGACTTGGCCCAAACAGGAAGACCACCTATGGCATCTGGTAAAACCTTTAGTTTGAGAAATCTTCCCTCACCGTTCGCAGCGGCGCGGAAGCCCTGTCGAATGGCTTGTTCGTTCTTCTGATCTAAACTTTCCTGACTTTTTTGTTTGGACTATTGAAGTATAAGGTGTACAAACGCATTCCACAAGCCCCGTTTTGCCTGAACCGGAGGAATCGGAGGACCTCTCCTTTCTGGAGCCTCGATTACATGATTCGAAACGTCTGCAAAAGTGTGCGTTTTCGACTGGAAGAACGCATTCATTTGCGAGACCCCATGTTCGCATTTGGGGTGAGTGTTATTCATCAAAAATCTAAGTTATATATGGCAGTGTTTGCATACCAAAACGCTTTTAGATGTTTGTTATTTGCCGTACTGTGTCACTTTAATGCTGGAACGTTACACATGGACGGCGATTCCGGGAGGATGAGGGGGGTTGCACCTCCCCAAGAAATCAATATCCGGGCATAAGAACTAAATAAAAATTATGGTCTCCCCCACTATTGTTAGGGACCATCACCACCTGCCTGTACATAGTTAGTTAGTAATTGACATTTATTCAATTCCTACAAATTATTAAACCAAGAGGTTATTTCAAATAAAACTTTGATTAGGAGTTGCATTAAAAGTTATTGCTCGAATTTATTAGTATTGATTGAATGATTGATTGATTAATTGATTGATTTCGCATCACTTCTTTCTGTTTTCTGGTCTTGTTTTGTTGCGTTTTCTTGTAGCAGGCTTTGGGTTATTTATATACAAAATATGCTTGAATGCTATCAATCTAAAGAGCAATCTTAATACGTTGCTGTAAAGGATATTCGAATTTTGAATGCATTGCACGTCATTTGTTATTTTAAAGCGCATGAGCGACATATGCATGTATCCTTATCAGATAATATAGAACTCAGAAAAATCCGAATTCAATGTTTACAGTTTGACGGCTGAGACAAAAACTTTAGTCGGAAAACGATGCGACGGTTGATGACCATAGATTTTCTTACGACTGCATTTCTTACCACTTGTCTGGTGTGTTTCGGTAGCAGTGAACCCAAAACAATGTAATATCTGTTCATATCTTTTCGTAGCTCAACATCTCAAATTTCATTTCCATCACAATCGGCAACATCAAAGGAAACAGCGACGTTGGAAGATCCAAATGTTCCGCCTGATGAGTTGAAATCAGATCCGTGGTTGTATTCACCAAAGAATAAATCAACAACCGCCGACGAAGAAAAAGTATCTAGTTTACGCCTTACAGGGTTCGCCGTAAATAACGAAGCCGGAGAATCGGAAGTAGTACTGCCGGCTACACTTGACACTGAAATAATCAGCAAAAGCGGTGCAATTTTGGGCCACAAAAATTTAAGTGCCGTGACAATCAACGCTGGCGATACGGGTATTCGAACAGGAGACCTATCAGTTCTGCCTGAATCTACTCTTACTTTTAATAATGATCTCCTAGCGAATTCATCCGCGACAGCTGCAGCCGATCGAAAAAATGTTGAAACGAACCACCAAAATCTGCCGCTGCCTGGTACCAAGTTTGGATCCACCACTGCGAACGCGGAAAGTAGCCAATCGAATACATCCGATCAACTCAAACAGTCCAGTCAAGAAGAAGACAGCGACAATAAAGCAGGAACCACTGGTTAGTTGTGCAGCGATAGTCTAAATTTTGATCAATATTTGCTTTGCTTTATATTAAAATCATTTTTTGTAAATTTATGTTTTAGTCATCTTTTGAGCTTTTCAGTGATAGCAAATGATGGTACTCTGGAAATGCATAAAATTTGCGTTGACCGTGATTGTACTATGGCCGGTAACTGTGTTCAGTGGTTGTGTTTGTCCAAAATTTAATTTTTTTAAATTTACATTTCTCGTACATTTTCTCTGTACTACACACATGTATATAACCCTTCAGTTCTAAGCCGAAGCCTAAGCAAAGTGACACATTTCTCAGAGCGTACATTGTGAAGCGACTTACTAATCGAATTTTTTCAGATAGCGGCTATTTGCACCTGCCTTGATTACTCGCTTTGTGAGGTTCCTTAAAGGAACAGTGAAACAGTTCTTAAATAGCGTAGTGGCTAGTGCACGAGGATCGAAACCAAATGATCAACGTTCAATTTCAGGCTGTGGCAGAACCTTGTTCAAATGATTGTATGAAATGTCCATTAATTTCAAGTGAGTGTTGATTTATTGCTTCGTATGTTTGCAGAGACATCGCCTGAACGTGGTGCAACAATGAATGACGGCGACGAAAGCTTCGAAGCGACGCAGTACAATGCTGGATCGCTGGGACGTCCGCTGCATTTGCGAAACACTGTTGCCGATAGAGATCGCACCAAGCAGGATATACGTAAAAGTATCAGTGGTAACTTGAACGAACCACAAAGCATAGAATCCGCGGATGCTGATATTTCGTCAGAAATAGTTGTAGGCGAACGTATGTAGAAAATATATTCTTTGGATTTTTTAACGTGATAAATATCATGAAAATGTAATACACACATATGCTTTTAGATATGTCTATTATTTGGCGTGCTGGGTCACTTTAATTCTGGGGCGTTATATATATTAAAGTTCCCAACTTTCACTTAGAGTGAGGGTTGTTATCTCCCGGAGCGCGAAATAGTAGTCAAGAGTTAGCAAAGCACAAGTGTGAAGCAATTACAATTCCGGCATGGCAACTCTGTTTAACTTCCGAACAAGCTCGTACCCATATTACAGGTGGGTATCCTGGAGCTACGTGGCCTTAGTCTCTTCCCTAAAAGAGTATGCGTACAAAAGGGTCCAAACACGCGATCTCATGATTGTTAGACCTGCGTTCTAATCACTGTGCCACATGATCAATATATATATATATTGAAACGATTCCGTACTCATAATTTTTTTACTCTATTTATATTAATTCTGTTAATCATAAGTTTGCTGGTGCACGGATGAATAAATATTTTATGACGAA
This sequence comes from Trileptium ribeirensis, assembly GCA_030248225.1. NCBI lineage: Eukaryota > Metazoa > Nematoda > Enoplea > Enoplida > Thoracostomopsidae > Trileptium > Trileptium ribeirensis. The sequence goes on along the minus strand of JASANE010022339.1, from coordinate 12,271 downwards.
ATGTCTTCGATTATGCATCTCTATTGTCTTTCTATGAGAAGGTTTGGACAGTTCGGGTGTTTCTATGGAATTAGGGAAGGTGGTTCGTTTTTATATTTACTATTTATTTGGGTTAAGAGAAATTGGTCAACCACAGACTGCTCGATACTTTGGTTTTAGTAATTAATATTGTTAACGTTTTTTTTGCGTTAAGTTTTAAATACTAAATAATCTGGCCACTGCGGCAATATATTGTTTTCGACTTTGCTACGACCTGCATTAAACTAAACGACCGCTACAGTTTTAGCAGTCCTACTGGGGAACATAAAAACAAAAACAGAACTAGAAGCAATCACTAAAGAAACAGAGGTCGTGCATAAAGTATTAGGCACTACAAACCCGTTACTCAGGTCGTGCATAAAGTATTAGGCACTACAAACCCGTTACTCAGAAGACGAAAGTAATTAGAAAAAACATTGACAAGGTCACTAAACGGATTACTAAGGAACGTCCCAGCCCCACATAAAGTACTAGACATTAAAAACAACACGCAAACTGCGTAACAGTAGATGGAAACGGCGTACTTAGTAAATAGAAAACGGGGGCAGTCAGTATATGAAAAAAGGGGCGGTCTACACTTTTGACACGCACCAAGCACCTTAAAACATAAATGCTAGACTGTAACCAGCTGCACCGTCAACTTACTCAAAAGAACCGCATAAGGTAATTCCCTACCGTTGTATCCTGTGGACACCTACACTGAAAATGGGTTTCTGTGAAATTTAAAAGAAATTTCTTTGAATTTTGCACCACCAGATATTCTTTTAAATTTCAAAGAAACATTCTTTGAAATTTCAAAGATTATTTTTTGAAAAATTACATACCTTTAAAATTTCAAAAATAATTCTTTGAAATTTCAAGGAATGTTTCTTTTAATTTTAAAAGAATATCTGGTGGTGCAAAATTCAAAGAAATTTCCTTTAAATTTCACAGAATGTATTTTGAGTGTATGCTATATCGGCATAGGCCATAAATTTCGTAAACTGCTGCGGCACATTTTTTTAAGAAGAAATCGAACAACTTTTGACAGCAAAGCTGGTTTGACTCATACTTTCGATGGCCCATGTCAACTTTAGGGGCCGAAGTATAATGCATGCCATGCCGTTCTCGATATACTAAGCCTTAGTCTTAGCCTAAGCTAAGGTTCCATTATGAGCCATGTACTAAGCCTAAGCCTAAGTCGGGGGCACTGCCGCCCCCCCCCGAACCCGGCGCTCTAAGCTGTTCTTTTTTCTAACATTATAACGTCCGGCCGCTAAAGGTGACTTGGACCCTTTCGATAATCAAACTCTAAGTACTTTAATCCGATGAGTAAATAATTAAACGATATCATAAATTTATTTAAAATAAAGAAAATTTCGCATCATCTCGTTGAAAGCTCCTTCTCAACTCCCACAAGCGATATCACGCAACATAAATATGATTTAGAGAAACAACAGGAAGAAAAAGATCAGGACGACGAAACGTCGGATTCAAAACCGAAAAAACCTCAGGTCCAGTCAGAAAGCAAGCAAAAGACAGAAAACCAAGCAGCAGCAGCAGCAGCAGCAGCAGCAGCAGTGGCGGAATCAGTGGACAAAGGCAAACGAATAGCAGCAACATCAAAGGAACAACATCAGGAGAGCCGCAAAATGGAAACTTATGGAATTCATGAAAAAATTAATGAAAATCGCGCAAACACTGGAACTCAACTTGGGCCGCATCAAATTTCAAAGGAAAAGTGTGTAGAATTTCTGGTGTATGCCTCTATTTTCTAGAAGTACAGCGAACTAACTGAGCGACATCCACTATCGTCCGACAGATTTCTTTCGCTTGGATCTACTATCGGGGTCTGTTTTACTAGCCATATACCACCATCAAGGCCCAGTGGTTCAATCAGTAAAACGTTGGACTATCGATCGCATTGGTCATGTGTTCGAATCTGGGCTAGGGTCGGTTAATTGTCAGCATACGTGGGCAAAATGACCCATTGCAAGGACCCCACATGTGGCTCTTGTTACCACTATGGACCTCGTACTGGCCGAAAAGTTGGGAAAATGGAGATCGGCATTGCCTTTATGTTTGCAACTGGTATTTTCACTTTATTTCGCGTACCTTCTAATAGTCTAAGTTAATTACGATAACTTGAGTATGGTTCCGAAAATTTTTGACTCAAACAATCTCTTACTTAGCACCAAGTTTTACGCAGAAGGCAATTTAATTGTTGTTTTTTCTTATATACGACCAGTACATAGATGAGAATTGCACTTTAAATTAAAATATATATATAACGTTGTCTTGGTATTTCACATCAAATTTGTCTGAGTTAACTTTAACCCAACCTTATCTGTATCGTTTCAGACGTCTCAAATCAGAGCGAGTTCGACTAACTTAGAGTGCTGAGTTAAGACGTAACTCAGGCTTGAGTTACAATTCTAACTAAAAACTAAGTTAATTTAGCTCAGAAGGAATTAGACAAATCTTACTCAAGAACTCTGAGTTTGAAAGCTGAACCCAGCGTGGGTTAGTTTTATCTAACTCAGAGATGCCTGAGTTAGATTTGTACTAACTCACAAAATTCTAACTTACGTGTGAGTTACAATGCTTAACTCAGGACCCGGAGTTACCTGTTGAACTTAGCCTGAGTTAATTTGAACTAAAGTAGTTTAATTCAGAGCGTTGAATTAAAATCTAACTAAGGCAAATTTGCAGTATGCATTTTGGTAATGCATCATCTATTTGAAAAGAAAGCTGACAGTATAAATTATTACCTCGGGTAAATTGAGCCTTTAACAGATTTTTTATTTTTGTTCAAACTTAGAGTTAAATTTTGTTGTTATATAGTTTAAATTGACTTAATGTTGGAATTAGTTAAGTGCAAATGTACATTAGTTAAATTCATCTGAGTTCAAATTTACTGAAGATGAGTTTGGCATGTAACGCGGGTTCTCTGCTAAAATGTACTCGAACAATCTAACACAGGAGCTCTAACCTGCACAAAACTAACTCACGCTGAGTTCAAATGAACCGAAGATGAGTTTGGCATGTAACTCGGGTTCTCTGCTAAAATGTACTCGAACAATCTAACACAGGAGCTCTAAGTTGCATAAAGCTAACTCACGCTGAGTTAGTTTTCGAACTCAGAGTTGTGATTTCGAACTCAGACTCTAATTTATTCTGAGCTAAATTAACGAAGTCTGGGTTTGTTTTTTTTGTGTTTTTTTCGTCGAAATTCAGCTCAGGCAAATGTAGTCTCTCATATAAAAAATATTTATAGTTCCGTGCTCATGGGTGCAGATTCGAATAAGCTAGCCAGCTTTGAAGCGCCTGCAAATGTGAGTGCTGATTTTGATTTATGAAAAAAAAATATTATAGTTAAGCTAATGAGGGAGTAGGATTTCAATAAAGGTTTTAAGGGCCTTTTAAAAGCACAACTGAGGCAGAATATGAAATGCTGGTTTGATTTTACTGAGAAAAATAAATATTTATAGTTCACCGTGCTCATGGGTGCAGATTTGGGGGATAGAGGTTTAGAGGCCCACTTTTTTAAAAAGCGCGACTGACCAATGTGGAGTGCTGGTTTGATTTATAAAATAAATATTTATAGTTCACCGTGCTCATGGGTGCAGATTTGGGGGGATAGGGGTTTAGACACCCACTTTTTTAAAAAGCGCGACTGACCAATGTGGAGTGCTGGTTTGATTTATAAAATAAATATTTATAGTTCACCGTGCTCATGGGTGCAGATTTGGGGGATGTGGCTAAGTCAGCATTGAGGGGGGGGGGGGCGGCGGGGGTGGGGGAGGGTTGGGCCCTAAGCGCGGGGGCGGTGATTTAGAAATAATTTCGGGCTCGGGGCGGTTGGGGGGGGGGGTTGCCCCTTAAAAAGCGCGCGCCAATGTGGAGTGCTGGTTGATTAAAAAAATTTCGTCCGAGGCTCAGGGGCAGATGGGGGAAGAGGTTAGAGGCCCCTTTTAAAAAGCGCGCTGCCAATGGGAGGCTGGTTGATTAAAAAAAAATTAAGTCGGCCGGGGCAGGGGGGGACGGTGCCCCAAGTCAGCGCGACTGACCAATGTGGAGTCCATGAAGGTTTAGATTTCTAAAATACAATATTTATAGTTCACCGTGCTCATGGGTGCAGATTTGGGGGGATAGAGGTTTAGACACCCACTTTTTTAAATAGCGCGACTGACCAATGTGGAGTGCTGGTTTGATTTATAAAATAAATATTTATAGTTCACCGTGCTCATGGGTGCAGATTTGGGGGGATAGGGGTTTAGAGGCCCACTTTTTTAAAATGCGCGACTGACCAATGTGGAGTGCTGGTTTGATTTATAAAGTAAATATTTATTGTTCACCGTGCTCATGGGTGCAGATTTGGGGGGATAGGGGTTTAGAGGCCCACTTTTTTAAAATGCGCGACTGACCCATTTAGTCTAGATGTAAATTCCTGACCAACCCACTACATTTTTTATCGAAAATAACCTTAGGTAATGTTGTTCTCACCAGTTTTCGAGATAGATCCATGCCGCTGAGTTTATGGTGGCTTTGTGCATCTGACTTTATAATAGTTCCACCTCTTATAAACGACATTTAGTGCCACAGTTAACCAAAATTTTGTCTGTATAACTGACCTAATATTGGAACAAATTTCAATAAATGCCTACTACATCAAATATGTGACTCCAGATCAAATTGATCATAACAACGGCCCAAGTAACCCTGAAAATAAAATGAAATCAGTTAGGCTTAGTGTATGTCTAATATAAGGACCTTAGCTTAGGCTACGACTAAGGCTTAGGCTTAGTATGTCGAGAACGGCATGGCATGCATTATACTTTGGCGCCTCAAGTTTACCTTGGCCTCAATTCTATATAAGTCCAAAATTCAATTTTCAGACTTGGCCAAATAGGTGCAAAGTTTGCATTGGTAACGACGGCAAAAACAGCTTCATCGACAGATTCTCCTACAGCAACCTACATCAAGAAAAAATTCACGTCAAATGAGAAAAATCCACTTGAAGGCTATTTGTATGGAGCAAAGATGATGCCGCTGGAATCGTCAACGCCAGCACCAGCGCTGCTGCTGAAACATCATGATCGAATCAAAGTTTACCTCGACGATTTTGTCAATGTCCATCGCGGCTTACCGGATAACCGGCGGTGTATTTTCTTGATCCGTCACGCTGAGCGACTTGATCGTGTCCTTCCAAACTGGGTTCAAAAATCATTCTCATCGCCAGATCACGACTATACAGCATTCGATTGTAATCAGCCGTCACAATTACCAACTCGGGCAGGCGGTCCATCAGCGTACGCTACGGATCCACCACTAAGTGAAATCGGTGTTTTTATGGCGTCAATGATCGGACGTGCTGGACGTGAACGGCTTAAAATCCAGGCGAATGGGATCCGGATTTTTAGCTCACCATCGCTCCGCTGCGTCCAGACTGCGCATGCGATTGGATTGCAGTTGTGCGGCCCAGCTGCCAGCGAAGACGGACCGTTGATCGCAATCGAGCCGGGTCTCTTTGAGTGGATGGGTCATTATCAAAGCAAACTTCCGTTGTTCATAATGACTGATCGGCTTATTGAGGTAATCTTTTATTTTGTTATACCTATAAATAAGTTTTTTCAAAAATAGTAATTATACGTTTTATGACCCATATGTCATTTAAAACATAAGGAAAATAGGCCAAATACAGCTGCATAACACAGTGACATCAAAGATACGTTTTTAAAATTAGTTTTCTTGACGACTATTATACTATTAGCAAATAGTACTCTTACAGTTGAGTTAAAGTTATGCCCAAAACTTTATGCTTCAATTTTATCAATCGGTGTTAAACTGAAAAATTTCTGGAATTTTTATTATATTATAACGTGAGCTATTTTTACCACAGGCGCGCGAGGTCCATCGACGTAAATGGCATAGATAGATCCGCCGGTTGTGGGAAAATCCTTTGTGGGGTTCCTCCGGTGGGGGTTTTATGTGGAGTGCTCCGGTGGGTGGGTTCCTGCAAAGGGTAATGCGGGGAGTCCTCGGGGGTAGGGGCCATTTGGGGGTCCTCCGGGCGATGATTCCTAAAAATTAACCATACTTTTTATTTTAAATTCTCGTTCATAGATTACACGGCCAAAATTTAACTTTAGCAACGTAATTTGCATTGCCATTTTATGTCACTGAGTACACTAAACTTAGACATTGCTTTCGATTAGATATTTATAGCGCCTTTAAGGAAGATTTCTTTTAAGCTTAAACTAGCTATGGCTATCTCACTGTTGCTCTAGAATCCAAATTTCTGCAATTTAATTACGGAGTGTCACCGAATTAAGGGCTTTATTAAACAGACGACGCTGCAATGTTTTCTAGTAAATCTGAACGTGAAAGCTCAAATGTATTTTCCCCCAATTAATACTCGTATAACAATCAATTACTTGCATACCATGATTATAGACTTCCTCAAAATCCGGTACAATTCATTTATCTCGTCTCAATGTTTTGTCAGTCTCTATAGTAGCCGCTAACAAATGTTTGACGTAACGTTCGGAACTCATGAAACTTGCTATCACTGCTGATACTTTCTTCTGTACCTACTAAATATTCTGTAATTATATTTCCGACGATGTTCTAGATTTGAAAATGCATTCACTCACAAATTGGAACTATTAGGATGTGATATTGCTTCTTTTTTGACAAAAATTCTTCAAACTATTCAAAACTATTGAAATATCACTCTGAAATATGTTTGTAAATCAAGGAAAATCACTCAAAATAAATTCGATTAAATATTTCTGCGTTTTTACCCATTTTGCTGCTTATGTGATTACTATAACCAAGAGTGCAGTAGCCTGACCCCCTCATTTCAGGGAAAGGGGGGCTGCTGGTCATGCACAGAACCAATCAACGTTTTGTTGGGGGTTATAGCTTTGGTCCTCCTCCTCGTTTTGTGGGGCGGGTATGTCGAACCACCCCCCAGTTTTGAGGGGATCGGTTTATAACCAGCTGCCGGTTCAACCAACCCCTTACAAAACTGGGGTGGGTTTCAACCTACCAACCGCCTGCCAAGTAAGAGGAGTCCTGGGTACCCCCCACAAAATGTAGGGATCTGTGCATAACGACAGAAATGAGGGGTCAGGCCAAAAACACCCGTGTCATCCAACGCGGGTTTACATTAGAGTGCAGGGAAGTGTCATGCTCTTGCCTAATGCAGTCTTGCTATAAGGATTAGGTCAAGCCTTTGGTCAAATTTTTCACACTGACCTGCGGTCATTAAAATTAATTTTATTCCATTACCCATCCGTTCATTTTTTCATGTAAAAAGTGGTGGGTGCACAGCAAGTCCCCCTAACTCCCTGATTGCACAGTGGCTAAACTTCATTGCGCTCGCAACTCTGTATTTCAACTTAGATTCTTTGCACCGATACAAGATTATTTAAACCGTTACCGGCCGGATTAATTCGACTAACGTTTGACACCAGATGGAACTCCGGTTGTACAGGTCAGAGCGGCGTACGCAAACCACGACAATATTCAGGAATAATTTAAGCGGAGTTTTCACTGAAGGCGCTAGAAGGAAAATCGTGAAAATTTCTTTTTTGTCTGTTTATGTCATTCATAACTCATTTCCGGAGGAACAGATTTCGATAAATTTTTGTTCCATAGCAAAACTGACGGCGAGGTGCCCTTTAGTTGAACGCACACCCCTCCCATCCTAATGCTAATCCATGCTAATATTTGGGGGCAAAATGGCTAAAAACATGTTTTTAAGGGTTCTTTGCCAAATCTGGCCATACGGGTACTACTATTTCGCAGCCTATATCTCGGCTTCACATCGAAAAATGGGGACCACTATGGAATCAGCTCATCGATATCTACAACATTGTTGGAGTTTTTTCATGGGACCATTCCCTGGGCTGCTTTGGGTCTAAGCTTTATTCGTCGACCCTTTGTCAGAAATAGCGATGTTTCAATTTTCGGAGTATTATTGCGTGTTCTTATCTTGCAATGAATCCTTATTAGCTTAACAAGCACACTGGATATGTACCATGGTTTTGCTATGCAGAGTCTAACTTGACTCCTTTTCATGGGTTTTCAGGGCTCTACGGTCGACCAAATTTGATTTCCTAAATGTGGTTAATTTTAATTTGTTTGGTTATGTATTGCGTGCAGGGCAGCAAGAATAGTTTATATATAGGTTTTTCTTAAGGGTGAACACAATTATTATTTGGTTATCTAGTATTACTGTGTTGGTTGGTTCCTTAAAAAAGCTCTGCGAAGGAATGACAACCCACGTGCAAAGGTACATCATATACCAAATCCAGTCAATAGAACACTGAAAAAATGCGTTGGAGTTATTTTTTGATGCTAATCGCCCTTAATGGGTTAACCAATCGATATACAATCTAAGCCGAGCATATAAATAACAGGTACAATATGTATATAGTAAATTTTGGGTTAACTCTTCCCGCGTTAAATTAATTTCCATTACGAGGATCTACCGGTGAATACATAGGTCGTCGTGAGAATAGAACTCTTAACGCTCAAGTTAAAGTCAAGTGCTATATGACCATTGAGCTATTTCGAAGTCATCCCTCGGACTCTTAAAGTTCATCGCAGAAATGCACAGTCGTACAGGGCATGGTGACTTTAGTTACTACAACGGATCGCATTGATTGCGGTCGAACAAATGAACGTGTCAACCGCTTCCGCCATGGTGAATTTAGTTACTACAACGGATCGCAACGCCATTTTTATTGCGGTCGAACAAATGAACGTGTCAACCCATTCCCGCCATGATGAATTTAGTTACTACAACGGATCGCAACGCCATTTTGATTGCGGTCGAACAACTGAACGTGGCAACCCACTCCCGCATGAGTTATTGTGTATTTTTGCACAATACTGAAGAAACGTTTACCGCCGCGACGGACTGTACCTAGACCGTTTCAGTGAGAGTCTTGTACATTAGCCACTAAGATATTTAGGAGCTGTGTCTCGGATCATTAAGGAACCTCACAAAGCGAATGAACAACAAACACACTCTGCACGACAAACTAGATTAGTGGATGGCGTAGCAATGTACGCTGTTACATACGTGCGCCGGAAGGGGTTAAACTTGGGGCGTATTCAATTTTGACTTATCATCCTGTGTTGGTCTTGCGATCAAATTATTCTTTCATTCATTTTACAGCTTGGCTACAACATCGACACTTCATACGTTCCGTATGTCAGTCTCGTCAGGCTGCGACAATTGTTTTCGTCTAAATCCAATGGCAGCAAAGAATCGATCGCTGAACTATATCGTCGACTTGGCGAAGCGACAAAATACATTATCAACTATGATAAACCTGTTATAATGTCACACATTGCGATCGTTGGGCATGCGTGTAACTTGGACAGTGGTAAGAACGAACAGACAGAGGTCGTGAGAGAACCATTTTTTAGGTTTTAAAAAATTAATCACTGAATCCAAATACTTTGACAAAAGGTTCCAAATTCTGACAACGTTATAATTGCAAATTTGTGCTGAAAAATTTTCCGACTAACCAAATTTGAGGTGGTGAGAGATAACACAGAGCACGGGCAGATTCAGGGGGTGGATTGGGTGACTAGCCAACCCCTGCGCTGCAACACCAAAAATATTTTTCCATAATATTTGTTATACCGATAAAATACATAATTATATTTTAATATTACAATTTTGTAATAATTGCAAAAGTTGTATATCAGTAATCTACAAAATCGAGAAATGGTTTGTTTCTACTTTTAATTGAAATTCACAAACCAAAATATAATCTGTTTCATGAAAAATGCAATTTGCCGATAGGCGAAAAAATTCCTGTCATAGCCACGCTCCTTTCAAAAATCCTAGATCCGCCCCTGCAGAGATAAGATACTTTGAAAGATACAGTTACAAATAATATAAGGATACTTATGCGAACGCGTTCCCAGGAAATCCAAGCGCGCAAACTGTTCATTACGAACACGGACTATTTCCGTGGTTCCGGGCAAACCGATCATCATCGTACATTTTGTGAACATCGATGTTGACATGAGAATTGAATATTTTTAAAACAAATCGACCTTGATCATGACTAAAAGTTGTCGCTTGACGCCAATGTAGCTTAGGCATTTGCAGCAACAAAAGCTACATCAATAGCACCTGGTTTGTTAAATAACAAAATAGCACAAATCGTGAACAATTCTTTAAAAAATCCTAAATGAATAGGGCACGTCTGTGTCGTTCTGGTACATCTCTTGAGCATCCATTATCACACTGTTAGACATGCCTAATCCGCACGGCTGGAATACCTACGCCACCCAAAATTGGGGGAGGGGGGAGGGGTGCCGATAACGGCAAAATTGGGGGTGGTCGCCTTATAGTGGCCTCTTTTCCACGAAAATTGAGGGACAGCTGCTACACATTGCCGCCGCGTGCTGCTGCGCTCCTGCTAATCTGTTACCTAAAATGTGCATACACTTTGAAAATGAAATTTCAGCTCGAATACTTTTCACACCGAGCGAAACTTCAGGGCGTCCGCTCCCGATTCCAAACTTGAACGACTACTCACGCATTGGTCTTAAATATCCGTACTGCTCAATTCTGAGCTATGTTCAACAAAGCCAGCCGTCGAGTCCTGATGTTGCTACCGTGAGTACCGCCCTACCGAATCGTCATGACATCCCCTCATTGTACAATCGTAGCATCAATACAATTCCACCGTTTACCACACTCCGATTTTGTAATCGAGTCAACGATTTTGTCGCAATCGATCGCTTACTTCAACGACATAACGCCGTAGACGATGTGAGGAGACGTGAGCAAGAACATCCACGTAGAGCTGAAGTTGTAGCAGCAGTAACCTGCTAAGTGACCCAAGTATCCAGGCGCTGTCGCAACCTCTTCAAATGTAGAGGATGCCGGCAAACAAACTGGTGTGGGCCGATCGGTTACATTCACTTTGTTTTAACAACAATAGTTAATTTTTTCACGCAAGTCAGGAAAACGTGAGAGACACCGCCTCTCCTAGCCATCGTTCTTGCGAAGCCCCTGGGAACCGCCAGCGTTATATGAACGAGAATAAAAATCATTGCAAGATAATAAACGCTGCTAGACGGTAGTAAAACGTAGTAAAAACAGATATTATCAGAACTATTGTACCTCAGTACGTATCGAAGCTGTGTCAGTCAGGCTACACATTTTGCTCATTTCATGGTCTTACATCATATGGCCATGGCCGTACGACATTTGGTCGTGCCATAGTTGGATGTCTGCGACATTTAGATGTGCGACGACAGTTTTAGTCCAGTCGCGGACCAATCGTCGTGTGCTTTCACTTTATTCCATATTTAACCTTTATCTTAAATCATTGACAGTACAATTCTTCACCTCGAAAACGACACACGTAGACGCAAAAAATACAATTTTGAAACGATAGCAAACAAACTTCGAATATCTCGACCAATAGTTAACCCATTCCATACCCAACTGTGTATACTGTGCAACGCGTTGTGTCAACTAAATATGTATGTCAAACAATCCACGTACACAAATTTATTTAAACACGAATGGGTCTGCTAAAAATTAGTCTATCGCATAACTAATCGTTTAATGCCCACTAAGTCCAAATGGACCTAACGCACATTGTGCGTTGTTGTGTTAACTGAGTTTGTTGTATGCCGTACGTTTGCACGTGCATTGTTGTTCGCTCGCGTTGTGAGGTTCCTAGGAACCGAGTAATAGCAACCAGATATGGCAGTGGTTTGTGTACGCCATTCTTACCGATGCGATTGTTGTTCTATCTGTGGCTCCTGCTTGAGTTGGTGTGAAGCACTGACCGATACTCAACCTAGCTCCAGGGTTAAAGGGTTAATGAGCAAATTAGCCTGTCGCTTTACTAACAATAACAAATTTAAAATTAGAAACCAAGAACTCTATTGCAAGTTCAACAAAGCCAAAGCTATCTAAAACACTAAAGGTGCACAACGCACGCTTTGTTTTAGAGTCTCAAACATTGATTTATAGTTACTGACTTGATTCCATGGTCCTAATTTTCTGATAAAAGTGTCTTAAATTCCAAGCTAAGCAGCGTTTTCTTCGGGTTTAATTGCACTATTTATAATTTATTGTTGCCGACGTGAATTTGTGAAGCATACTCACTTTATCGTAACAATTGAATTGAACAATGGTAAAAGTAATATTATTAGATTACTTTTAGTTTGCAAAACGGAAATGTTGATATCTCTGGTT
>JASANE010022336.1:0-48013 GCA_030248225.1 Trileptium ribeirensis | reverse complement strand
CATTTGTACTTCGTTCAGTTTTCGTATTGCTATTTTGAAATTTCGATACCCCAATTTAAGTCAGCCATCTCCCCTTCTCGCCCCCTAGCGAAATCCGGCGCATGGAACCCCGGTACCATCTAGCCAAATTTTCAGCGAATGGAGTATATAACCTGATTCAGCGGGATAAAACTCTAGAAATCACAACAGTTTACAACAAAACGCGCTAAAAACTAAATACGTATGCCGTAAATCAACAACGAACCTTGTTTTCATCAAACACTTTGAACACGAAAGAGGCGAATTCGGACGGATCACCATTCGGGAAAAATTGCTTATATATCTTTTGGAAACCCTGAAATACAGTACGAAAGTATATAAATTAAGCCGCAATAGAGGAGTATAACACCGAAATTATCGAATATCGTACAATTCGTATCAACATTTCTCAATTTCATTTTAAAAAGAATTTTAGATTTAGTCTAAATTCTTGACAAATATTTACTCACTAAAAGTACCTAACCTAACGTTATTTACTAAATTTGAATTACTAAATCAACCATGCACGTAGCGCACACACATATGGTTAGTTACTCATTCATCTGAACAAATTTCAACATGATCCAAACTATTGTGGTATGTTCTGCGCAAATGGAGGTCCTGGCCACTTTCTGATTTCTTTTTACATATTATACATAACTAAAAAACTGCAGTTAGTTCTAAAAACCTACAGTTTTTTATGTTGTAAGGCAAGCTTTGTATTACATGTTTACTACGTTACACATTTACAGTTAATAAAGATATTTAAAAAGATCGTATTTAGTTTGTTATTGAGCGGAGCTCGGCGAAGCATTTTTATTTTCTGTCTGGGAGTAAAAAGGTCGATGTCCGTCCGTTCGTTCGTTCGTTCGGTCCGACGGATATCAAGAACCACTGAACGGATTTTTAAAAAACTTTTTTTGTTTGAAAGCCTATCACGTCAGAATGTGCACCTGATATTTGGCATTAAAAAATTTGAGTGGTTAATTAGTAATTAGCTAATTAGTTAATTTTATGCAGCTAAAATAGAGAATTTTGCAATATTTGTGTTATTTATTGAAATAGAATCGTTTCGATCAAACCATTATAGGGTTTTTTGGGTCGAAGAATTCAAATATAATATTTTTACCAATGATAATGCCGTTACAAGAACATAAAATTGAGTACATTCGTAATGCCACAGCCCAAGCTCCGCTCACAAATGTAGTTCCACTACCGACTAGTATTATATTATAGAGCGAGTGGGTATTTAGAAATTCCAACAAAGCTCAACTTGCGTACGAAGAATATGGCCTACATTACATCGCAGTCATGACCAAGCCGATACCCGTCTTAAATCAACGAACTAAGAAAGAAAGCAGCAATGTTCTCGACTAAACAACTCAACCTTCACCTCGTTCTTTGGTCCAACAAAAGCTCAGTCTACGTTCACGGAAGGAGTTGCCAGGAATTAATCTTGCTATCGCACTAACTCTCGAATCATCCCCGAATAAAATGATCGGGAATTGATCTCGCTATGGTACTTACTAGGTTCACGGAAGGGGTGGTCGGGAATTGGTATTGCTTTCGTACTATCTCTTGAATCATAACTGAAGAAAAGTTTCACTTCGTTAAGCATAGTCAAAATCAAAATGTGCTCGTATGCGTGTCAGATCCCACCTAAAGAAACGATATACATACAACTTACCGCCTCAGTGAGCATTCCACTAGGGCAATCTCTTACAAATCCTTTGTACCTATAAAATAAACCAATGAATATATTATAATTTCAGCACAGAGTCAGAACCGCAGTAAAAACGTTTTATCGCCAGACACGACACGGTTAAACTGAAATCACTATATTGAAATGAAGTTTATCACTTGGCTTATTAATAGTTAAATGTTATGCATTCAAAGCATCGCAAAGACATAAAACAGCAAGCACAGGTGTACGATACTGTCATTATTAGAGACACAACTAATGGGATAGGAATCTTTTTATTAATTACTGCAGTGACCAAACCGTCGGAATTTCTAGATACAAACCACAAATTATAAGAATGATTTATCATTAAAATTTCCGGTTTTTGTCAAAATCAACTATCTAACAAACCAACCTATAAGTGCAGCACTATTCTTGGTGCTATTTGTACAACATAAAAACAAAATATTTTCTCCCTGTATTTACTCTGGCACCCATCATTATTTTTTAATTGTCCAGCGCAGCCTGTTCTCCCCTCTACTAAACGGTTTATAAAGCACACAGATATAACGCCAGTCAATCAAACGCTAAATTAGTATTTTAAGTACTTTTAAATCCAGATTTTTTAGCTATGCTATTGACTAACGATCCGGGCTTAGCATCCTGCGACAAAAACGACTGCCAATTGTCCCTTTATCATTTGATTCTCATATGCTTGTGAAAACACAACGTAAAGCAATGTCATGTATATACTCACTTTGCTGAAAATTGATAACACTAGTATTTCGCCGGTGACAAAAACTGATGGAGCGTGATTAATATTGGTTATATTGAAGTCCGTAGACCAGCACAGGCTAGCCACGGTGCTGTCTGAGTCGACTTTAAAATTAGCCTAGACCGCTGAAAATTTCTGACTAACCTGTAAATGCACAAAAAATTGATACTCAGAGTTATTGAAACGGAGTGAACGGAGCGAGCGGAGCTTCCACTGTGGGCGTTAGGGAAACATCGTTAACATTTTTGTATGGCAAGTAAATGCACCAAACAGCTATTTATACAGGTGCACTTAAAGGAACCGAGCTTCATTTTTCCAATGAGGAGATTTTGGATAGCCCGCGGCTACCCGCTGCATCCGGCTACAATTCAGTTACTCGCTAAGTGCAAGCGAAATTTTATCACTATATTCCACCAGTAGCACAGATAAAGATAAGACTTTTAACCGGAGCAAAATCTAAATGTAAAGTCTAGATGTCTTGCTACTCAAATTTAATTTTCAAACAATGCTAAAATGCGTATACGTACCTATGTTGAGTTAAACTAAGTCTAGCTCAACATTGCTGATATCTGTCAATATATACGCATTGGGTGAAATATCTATCAAATTGGTTACAGTATTTTAAATGTTAACTAAAAAGAGTCATTTTTTACTGATCTTCCGACATATGTCCATCACAATGTAGGCTGAAAATCAATTAATTTAAACAATGAATTATACGATACTTACCACTGTTTGATTTCTTTTTCCGTAACTAAAATAAAAATACACAAATTTAATACATTTAGACGCACAACTACATCCAGGATAGATTTTGTCAACGCGTACGCATCGTTAGAGCGACAACGTTAAAAAGGTTGTGAAAAGCAACTGTCAACAAATTCTAGCTGTATCGAAAACCGATAGATGATAACATGAAATCAAAGTGGGAAGAAACCAAGTTTTCTTAAACTGTGTACGTAGAACATGTAGTACAGTGTGCCCAAGCTCAAATACTGGCTTGTTCACAGAGGAGATGCCCCCAAGGATATCCTAGCTGCCTTCGTCAGGATTTTGGCAGTTATCCCAGGTCTTCACCCCCTGGTAAATTTTAGGCTCCCCAAGGTAAACTCGCCATCACCCCCACGTATTTTAAGGCGACATTAAAAGTGATGGTCATCATAACAAAAATGGCTGCAACAAAAATCAATACTAATGCTTATATTTCGACTATTACTGACAATATCTAACTAAAATGAAGCGCCACCTGCAGAAATACGTATTTTCAGCGGGTAATAACAAACATGCAGCAAAGACTGATATACAGGTTGTGCAATTATAAAACCCTAGTTGAAATTTGAGCAGAGCTTTCTCGTCATGTGTCCTGGGCGAAATTCAGCCAGTGCCTTTCCGGTTCCAGCCAGTAGGAGCTGGGGGTCCAGTTCAACCCCCCCCCCACATATAGGTAAATGTTTGTTCCTGTGGAGAAGCTAGCAAATAAAGTACAAGCGTTCACATAACACAGATATCTCAAAACAGACGGGAGGGTTCTGGAATTTTTCGATTCATCTGGCTTAAAACTGGTAATTCCAAAAAAAATTTCTTCTCGAAGTAACAACGCGCAGTTTAGCATAAATAATTAAGAGACTCATACTCTATGGCAATTTTTTTCAGCCAAGTCATTGGTTAAAATTATAGCGTTGACAAGAGTTTCAAATTAAAGGCTTGATTACTTAGCTAAAATTATTAAATTGCTCAAAATTTGAAAGTATCTTTTTTGCATTTTTGGTAGGTTTGGGCGTGAGAACTCTTCAAACTTTTTAGGGATATTCCTTTAGCCAATTATCGACGAGATGTGTTGCCTGAAAAGTTTGATTTCATATTTAGATCTCAGATTATAAAACATCGCAATTTTCCTTTAAAAATCAGCATCAAATTTTGAGCTCAAAATTTAATTAAAAAGTTTAAACGTGCAAACGCACCTTTACATGCATTAAATAGGAAATGCTGAGGAGAAAATTGGAATGAAGGTAATTTAATATCAATTTAAGAAGAAACCATTATATTCAATGCCGAAGAGCTGTGCCAATAGATTATATTGATAATGTTCCAATAGTTCTGCCGTATAGCTACAATTAACCTATCTACAATTCAGGGGCCTCGCCAAGGAGGCTCCACGGAGGGTCGTGCCCCCTTCCCCCCCCCAGTTCGAATTTACAGCTAACTTTGCAGCTTCAGAAAGCTTTGGTGCCCCTCAGTTCGGATTTTGTGCCCCTGCAGAAAGCCTATATGCCATCCAGTTTAGATTGTCTGGCTACGCCGCTGCCACAGTTACGAACAATGCTCCTATAAACGTTGGAGCTATAGCCCAGCCGCGATTGTGAAATCATAAGAACAATGGCAAACTGTTATTCCTTTATTTTTTATATAAATGACAATTGAAAATCATTATGTGGGTTTCAGGGCTTTTAAATTCCATCAAATGTCTGATCGATGTGTGCATATTCGATGTCTCTTTTGATCGCATATGTGTTGAATTTATGCAAAAAAAATTCCAATTCACAATAGCTTTGTGCTATTATAGATACCTAGCAGGGAATAACCGGAACCGGAACCGTCCATTTAAAAAGGATCCGGAACCGGATGGTCTTCGAAATTTATGTATAGAAAAACAGATGACGGAAGAAATGAAAGTATAGTGGATTTAAAATCCATTAAAAATAACTTTTACATTAAACTTAATGTATTGCGATGGTATTATTGCCTTTCTGAAACCTTAAAGAGACTGAGGAAGCTAATAATGTTTATTTATCGATCAAATATGTCGGTTTTTGGACATTCAGAGCAAAAAATGTCTTCCACTATACACCATTGCGTATACTGCGTCAAATCGAATGTGCTTACAAAGCTTGGAGCGTAGAATACACACTTTCGCTCTGTCTCCAGTCGCCTCCCTTTACTACACATACGTTTGTTGCATGTTCTTCTGTAGAAAACTTAAAATTATTGGTTTATATGATTCTACGAGAAAATAATAGATAGACGGTAATTTTCTGATCAGTGGTCAGAGACACTGTTTAGGCTAGCGTTGGACAAACAGTGCCCGTCAGTTAGATAATAATGATGATAACTTTCTAATCAGAATGCTATGAATGAGACACACTGAGATGCTGCTCGCACAGTTTCAATAAATACAGTTCATTGCCAATAAAGCAGTTTCTAGCTGCGTTGCAGATAACGTTAGTTTACTTCAATTTAGACTGATTTACCAAGTTTACAAGCGCACTGGCGGCTGCTTGACGCAATTTATGTTAGCCAAGCATACTCTAAGTACTTCTGCGTAAGCCATACTCTGTTACCGAGTTGGACAGGTTTAATTCAAACGTACCTATCCCACAGACTTCTGGATGTGTAAAATAGCTGCTACAAGCATCAACCTGGCTTTGACTTAACAAGCTCCTGCAGGTTATTATGCGTACCTGAATGCGTACCTGAAGCTCCAGAGTACGCTCGACGACTTTGTTAACAAATCATAGATTGTTGGTCGGTGTGTCGGCGTATATTTCTGGAGATCTTTGTTGGCCCCGCCGATGCGGGGCATGATTACGTGTAAAGAAACAAAATAAAGTAAGTCAAAGTTCGAAGAAATTTGACATATGGAGTCTGTGCTTGAACGATGAAACAGATGGGGCGTTTACGACATCTTCTGGGAGGGAGTTCCAAGAAGTAATAACCCGTAGCCCAAAGAAGTATCTACGGCAGTTTAATCGGGGGATGTCCAGTGCATCTATTTTGAACGCATGGCCTCTTGTTGTGGCGTATCCTAGTTTAAAAACTGAGAGATGTCCATGTAGACATGGCCGTGAAAAAGCCGGTAAACCAATATGAGATCGCTACGAAGACGTCTGTTTTCAAGACTTTGAATACCGAGAAACTCAAGTCTTTGCTCGTACGACCACCTGCGGATAAAGGAGATGAGCCTAGTGGCGTGACGTTGCACACGTTCTATAATATCTACATCTCGTTGGTAGTGTGGGCACCAGATATTGGCAGCATATTCAATGTGTGGTCGAATGAGACTGCGGTATAGATGGAGCCATATGTTTTTATTCCAATTTGTAATTGTTCGGCGAAGCAGCCTGATAAAAAAAGCAGCCTAATGAAAAATTCCTGCTCAAATAATGTGCCCTACTTACGTTTCACACGGCAAACTGGTTAGTTAATCTTTGCTTTTGCTTGGTTGTATTGGAGCTTGATCATTGTATAATATTGTCAACTTTTTGGCAGGTCCAACCTTGTATTTATCCTCTCCAAGAAACCATATATTACTAATCTGAACTTTATCCCTAAAATCTTAATGAACTCATACTCCTCCCCAGGGGAGATTTTGACTTTCCCAGAGGGGCGACTCTTATAACCTCGGTTGTCAAGATATTTTCTATTATTCTGGGTATGGGGAATCCTTATTGTCCCTTTTTGGGTTACATGGTTCTTTAATCATAACCTACCAGCTAAAAGGTACAATTTCATAGTTTTTCCTATCTCTATGCAAAGAACAAATTATCCCCAACTTATACCTCTGTTATTCCGGTTATTCCCTGCTCTTAGGATATTGGATTTATTTCAATCCTAGTTACATTCCCAAAGGGGTGGTGGTTATGCCTCCAGAGTGGAATAGCACGCGGCCACACCTCGGGTAACCCTCCCGTTTTACTCATATTTCGGGGACCATTATTTCTTAAACATGGGTCGGAATTTACAAATTTATAGATTCCCTTACCTCTGTTCAAATAACACATTTCTCCCTGATTTATTATTAATTCCTCCCGGTGGGGTGTATCATGTATCGTACCCGGTAGGGTAACACCCATCCTCACTCGGGTGAACCCCTTACTTACCACTATTTGGTGATACATTACTTCTATACCCTGACACAATACTCTATTTTACCCAAAAATCAACTTTTTCACTTTATTAGTAAAATTATAAATATATTAGGGATTCATCAAGCAGGAACGAATTCTATCCTAAGGTGGGACCCCATTTCATCTTTTCCCCGGGCTAAAGACACTCTAATCGTCCCATAATCCTATTTTTCTAAATAATACCCCTAAACTACCCTTTTTACAACGCTACAAGTGTTCATAATTTTCCTAAAATTTTACAAACATTATTATTAAATAATAATTATTTATTAAATAAATTTTGTTAACTACCAATTCACTGTTGTGTAAGATGACTGGCTTGGTAGAGTGGCAAGATGGCCGGCAGTGTATATTATTATTATTATTGCAGTTGTTGTTCTTATGTGTACGACGTATATTTTTGGTTGCTTTGCTATTGCGCGTTGTTTTATTGTTTTTCTTAGTTTTCTTTCCTTTGTGTATGTCATGGCGAGTACTTGTGAACAATATTATACTATTTTGTTATTAATACTATTATTTTGCTATTTAGAATTAGCTAGTGAGTATTATTAAAGGCTAGTTATGACATATTAGTGTATTATGAAGGTCACGGGGCGTTAGTACTTTAGTAATAATATCCATTATTCTGAGTACATTTACACGGTTATTCGTCCTGATTTTACAATTTTACGAATACGTTCTGTTTCGTCCTTTTTAAAATTATACGACTTAAGCGTCATATTGTATCTACGAAGTTGTTATTAGGTTGCGTTTGTAAACACACCATGTAGGGAATACGTACTTCCATACATACCGGCATAAGAGAAATTTCAGTGACTTCGCAGGAGGTTGCCTGCGATATTTTTCTGGTCCCTGCGGTAGAGGCGGGATTACTAGGCAAAGTAAGACCTAGTACAGGGTAAAGGCAGACCAGAAGGAGGGTAGCCCATCTCCTAAACGGGAACCTCTGGGCGGGATTGGTCTTTCTCCCTTTCCGGCACCTTTTTACCACCCGTTGGACTCCAGGCTGCCACAACATGGGCTGCTCTATCGTCGAAGGCTGTGACATTGCTAGCATGCTCTACGGTGGGACATAGTTACCGGAACTATGTCTTCGCGCAAGCCTCGCCTAGGGGTTGCCCAATGCACAGGCCGGAGAAATTTTACGCTTAGGGGGCTTGGCGGCTATGGCCCAACACCCACGTTCTATTTAGGGAAATCTGTGTCACTTGTCCCATTAACACTAACCCATAAAATTCTCAGTTTTTTTCAGATCTCCGGAGCTTACGACCCACACAAGTAAAGTTACGACCTTAGGTGCATGTATCGGTAATACATGATATTTACGAACCAATCATTTCCAAAAATTCCAAAAGCCAATACAAAATTGTTATCAAGGTGCACGGTTCATATGATGGGACATGAGAATTATATTTGCGTTTCATTACGGTTACTATTTGTTATCTACTTACCCCAGGTGCATAAGGCCGGGGCTGTTAAGTTTTACATATATTGTGTTGGGTACTAACATTGTTACTTACCTTGTTTATTTTCTTGTTCATAAATTTTCGAGTTAACAACGGGTATTAAAATTTGTCAACGCACTCGTATTGTTGATCCAATTTGAGCCGATCCCTAATTACCTAGTTGTTTGTCAATTCACCTAACGGTGCTGGTCACCTATAGGGGCGCATTTATTCTCCCTTACGCTCGCAGTGACTTACCCCTCGGATCCTATTGTTCTAAGCTTCAAAAGTGCTGTGCACTTATAAAATATCATTATCTTACCCCTAGGGTTGGTGCTGGGTGCGTATACGTTACTATGTTATACTGCTACTGCACTAATTGTCATTTAATTTTAGGCGATTTATACATAGCCATAGTTTAGCGCTCTGGTGCAACTACACTTCACCCCCAATACGAGTATTACGTGGCAACAGGTAACACGCCGATTTTTTATTCATTGGTTAATATACGGACGGCGTCAACACGGTATAAAGAGTATTTCAATGTAGCTTACAAACTTTGGTCCCAATGTATAAAAGTGCCTCTCTAGCTCCATACCCTGTCTTAACTCGGGCCGCTTTGCTAGGTTAACACAGAGCATGGACGCCTTCAGAGCTAATGCAGCTCACGTCCCCCTTTTAATCGATGGATTATTAATAAGGACTGAAAGTAGAAGCAACGTTTTCTAATTACTTCCCTTCCAAAATTTATACAGAAATTCCGGTCAGCAAATGTCACTGATTGTTACTCGAACACTTTTTCATAATGATACTTTCAAATGAGTATTTTGATATTGAAATTAGTTCTTTAAATTTGTTAACATTTTTCGATGCAATCCTAAATTAAGCTGTCCACTGGTCTACTCGGGCACCCGGTGGCGGTATCAAATTTTGTAAAACAATTTCGGGTAAAGTCTTCTAAGAAATGCTAAGCTGAGTTCTGTGCTAGCCTACACGGGCACGGCAGATACTCTAAAAATACTACAACAAATTACTCCAATACCGCAGACTCGCTACTCGAGCTCGCCGTAGTTCAAGAGTATTCGCTAAAACCCTAGTTGGCATTTGTCAAACTATAACCCTTATTTCTTTTTACAGTTAAATAGGCTTATAAAGTTTTACTCCCTAAAACACTGTATAGGCAACCATACATTTTCCAAAATTCACATTTCACACAAAGTTCCAATTTACAATCAAAATCTACTTTTTCTTAACATTATTTTCAATTCAACCTTATACCACGGCTCGTTATGCGAACTCGCCAAGGTATATATAAGCGTGGATGGCATCAATACTCGAATTCGCCAACGCTGACCAAATTATATACTTAAGTTCAGTTCTAACTTCAACTAGACCCATTCTTTAAACTTTTCTAGTATCAAAATTCATTACCCAAGGCTCGTTTCTCGAACTCGCCGGGGTACAGTCACATTAGCGCGGATATTCTATTCCACTAATTAAATTTACTTTTGTCCCAGATAAATTATTTCAAATTCGCTCTGGCTGACGGGTGCCGGGTGCACAAAATCAAGCCAAGTTACATTTACAACTTTTGCTCCAATTAACTTACTTCCCTCTAGTTTCTCCAATACTTTTACGTCACAAATGGTTCCATTCAAGTAGTACATAAGTTACAACTGATACTCCACTTGAATTACTTAGGCACTTGTTTAAATTGATTTACCTACATTCACGCGGCCAATTCAGTTTAGTTTGCAACCCACTATATGACCCTAACCTAATCTTGATATCCCTGCCCGGGACAGTGACGTTGTCTACCACTTGGAACTCGCACAATTCTCATCCAGTGATAAAGGGTATCTCCCACCGCTGGTAGACCGGTCCATCCTTTTGGTGGCTCTTTTCCCCTCTATTCTTGACTTTACTTTTATTTTTTGGGTAATTCTCGGACTCGCTCTGTAACTCCACTCCTTCCCCTTTGGCCACCATTGGAGATGTCGGTTACGTTTTGGTAAGAAACGTGCCCCGGAGAAGGCCGATAAGCTCACAAATATATATTACATGTTTGGATTACAGGATGAAGCAAAAAACGTGGAAAATTTCAAAATTTTTTAAACCGGAATTCCGGTTCCGGTATGGTTTTTGCCCTTTGCCGCAACCGCATCCGGAACAAGATTTCCGCCGGAACCGGAATTCCGGTTACTCCGTGATACCTAGGTCTCAAGACAATGTGGTTATAGTAATACAACAAACATAATTTTAATAAGATGTAGGAACAAGATATAGGGCTGAAAACCGCGGTAGAGTCATAGGTTTCATTATTTTGCACTGTACATTCATAGTAACTGCCCCACGCTGAACCAGATTCTCGAATCAAATCTTATAGAAACAGGAAAAAGTAACCATGCACCAAAGAACTTACAGTATGTTTGTTTAGCCAGCTGTCTCACTTCGTCTGGCTTTAACTTGCTGTTGCTTTTGCCCATATGCGAAAATAAATTTGATAATACATCAAAAGCGAAATGCAGAACGAGTGGTCAATCAATACATGTTAGCCATTCAACAGATGGAACAAAACATGATACCAAATTTAATTATTAAATAAATCTAGGAGCTTTAAAATTTGTGAAAAATATTTGATTGTACTTTAAAACCCCGAATAAGAACAGTAGATTCAATTCGTATTAGCTAGCCAATATCGCGCATAAAACTTGACTGAATATTATTCATTAAACAACCACAAAGGTTGAAAGTAAACATATATGTAAAAGAACACCAAGCGCCACCAATAGAGATTTTAACAGGCGTTGAGACTCTGTTGGCAATATTAATTTAGTTATTTATACTGTAAATTACCCAAAGCTCTAGTGTCACAAGGATGGAAATCAAATGGTGAACCAATAAATTTTCGCCTAAGTAGAAAAGAAGTACTTCGTTCTTGATATCCAAAGAATTTTTAATTTTGCCTTGAAAGAATGAGTTGTTTGCTTTCAGCTTGGCAACAGGGAGACAGAAGTAAATATGTGATGCCTTTTATACCCCTATATGTGAAAGCTATACTTGAATTTGTACACGACCTGCAAATAATGACTTGAAAATTAGCAATTTACAAATTTCGTAACGTGCTTTGAATAGTTGGTTTTCCAGGTGACAATAGATTATGGTGTGGAGCAAGAAATCTAAGTTTGAAAATTTCACCACTTCACCTCGAAGGAACGTTGAGTCCTCACCAACACGGATCCGAAGAGCCCTTGTTCAGTTATGAGTGTCATTGAATTTGTCATAATTTATTATTGTAACACTGATCTACCAACACCGTAGTTGAGAGTAATCAAATAAAACAAGGCCTATTACCTATGGTAGTTGGAAAGACATCCTGAATCAATATATAGTCATAAATGAATATAAAAATATGCCAGATGATAGAAGGATCTGTACCGGATGTGTTCGGTTGAGCGCAAGTTTAAGCTTGAATTTATAATCTTGTGGAATTGCGAAGAGTCAATTGTTTAAAGATCGCAATGGTCCAACATAGTGGGATTGCGAAGATGGTTTTTATTTTGTGCATGTATCGATTTGGTTTACCAATTTCGAGCACCATGAAAAGTGGTCCACATGGTCCCATTTTTAACACTATTAACCAGCTATTAAGGTTTTCGAAGTATGAGTAAAGTTGGGTCAAAATTTAGGCAAATATTGGGATTGCAAATTGCCTGAAATAGGAGGAAATATCAAAAAACATCGGGAGAAAATATGGCAAAATTTAGAAGTTATTCTGTGTTCCAAAAAATTTCGAACATTTATTCCCATGACGGCCAACTAATCCAGCCCCTAGGATAACGAAGCCCCCCTCACAATGCAACCGCTACCCCGACCGCCATTGAGCCGCGACCTCGTGCCTTGCCGGGATAGCGCCGGCTCAGATGTGAGGTCTCCGACAGGCAATCAAGCGGACGTCGGAGGGAGAGGGAGTCGTCACGAGGTCTGCTCTCTTTGAAAACTTCCTTAACAAGACATCGAGCAACGATGTCCAGTGAACGGTGTATCTTCTTTATAACATGTTGGTTCACGTTCGATATGGTGGCGATAACCTGGGCATGTTAAACAATGAACGATGTACTAAGACCAGTTCTAGCCTATGGGATCCCAGTTGCACCACCACTCCGCTGTGGTGCCCGGACGGCCCTGGCTTTTCAACTCCCCGGTGAACTGCCAGTTGACCGAGGGACCCGGTTAGCTTTAGCGGGCCGCCGGCGGGTTTACCATGGTGTTCGTCCTGGCGCCTATTATAGAGCCACGGTCATAGTGGTATGAAGGTCTCTCGAGGGAGGGCCAACCCTTAAGGATGCTCACAGGTATAAAGTATGACCCGCCTTTCTCTCATCTTCCTTAGGTTCCCCCGTGTTAAACGTTTACCTTTCTTTCTCCCGTATTTATAGGTGTGGACCCGTGTTGGTATATCTAACCCGGATCCAATACGAAAAGAGCAGCTTTTGGGGACATCTTGGAGCCGATCACAGGGACCGTTGTCTTGTCTAGAAATTACCCGCGAGTTATTCTTATGGCGAATTACATCCTAGCTGGAACATCGGTCTACTATCATCCCAACTCACAGTGTTGTTTAGCAAATTTCTGTCCTAGAACGTGCCTTGCAAATTTTTGACCATGATACGTATCGCTCAGCAAAGAACACAACAAGATTTTATATTCATTTGAGTACTGAACATGCATGTATAACTTTATAATATACACAATAAGAACGAAATGTTAATTCGAAGATCGAACAAAATACCACGCAGGGCACCTGAACTGAACCGAGATGCAATGTGTGATGTAATTTTCCACTGGGGTCCGCCCGACAGTATCATGCGAAAATTAATTCCCACTCTCCTTTTTTCTTTTCACGCGTTTCGATATGTTCCCGGATAGTTTAGCGGCGATTCACAGTGGCTTGATTCTTGTTGGTACTCGTGTATCCATTTAATTCTTTGACACACACTTGTCAGTCCTCCGAACAGAATCTGGAGCCATCCGCGAATACCATTTACGAAATGAAATTTTTATTCCACCGTAGTGGAAACGAGGTACACCGAGACTAAGTGAGGGACGAATGGGGTTGCTTGCTGTGGGAAGACAATGTCGCATCTCCTGAGAATAGAGGACGCCGTTGCTTGTCTACCCAGCTATCCGATGCTGAAAGTGAGGCTTCGGCGGGGACCCCTACCGTTTCTGCACGGCGTGAGAATTCACGTCTTAAATTTTTGGATTAAGCTTTAGGGAGCGTGCTCATTTTACGATCTCACGAGGGCAGAGACTCGACCAATGGGAGCGGTCTCAGTTGTCTTTGGAATGAAGCAACTCTCTAGGATCGCGGCTGACTTCACCTCGTTCTTCATTTACGTACTCTCCAGCCCCACGGGGCAACATTATTTTCGTCTCGGAAACGTGATCATTTGCACAACTTCGATTTCTACGTGATTGCCATCACGCTTCTTAACTAACAATTTTAGAGAAAGCTACTGTACTGTAAATTTTCGTATTTAATAAGTCTTGAAAACTGTCTTTTCTGATGAAGCTCATGAGGGAACAGGGGAGAATAACGGCCGAAGGGTTGTGACACGCCACTCCGCAATGGATTGGCCGGGTCTACCCAACTGATATTACTATCTCCCTAAAAATGATTAGTCCCCTACCGTAACTGCACGGCGTGAGAGTACCCTTCCAAGTTTTGCATGTTGGATCCTACTCAATAGTCAGAAAATCTCACGAGGGCACGACCTCAAATTTTAGGGTAGCATCATCGGAGGCCTCTTTTGTTAACGCGGTTAATTTGTTCCTCTCGATCTAGTTTGAAAATATCCGCGTCTGTGGCTGGTCTAAATTTCTCTGTGTAACTCTCCCTCGCATCTGTTACGCACGTAATGAACTTGTCAGGCCTGGAGCCACTCAGGTGCCACTAATCTAACATGAACTTAAAAGTTTCTTCTTTGGCAAAAACGACCGTTCAACGAATTATAATTCTGCAGCTGAGCCGGTTAAGAATAAGTATATGGGGGAAGAGCTGTCCGTGGTTCCGCAGCGTGCCGATAAGGCTTGACCCGCAGAGGCCCTAGACCTATCGTTAAAGCCAACGGGGCTCCTTGCCGTAGCTGCACGGAGTGAGGGAACCCGTTTTTGGTTTTTAAGTGGTCAACTATTAAATGGTCGAAAATTTCATCAGGGCAGTACTCGGAATTTTCAGGTGGCTCCACTGTCATTTTTTTGCTAACAATTGCCGGCTGCAAGGCGCGACTGCCTCCAGGTCGACCTAGACGCTCCAGCAGATTTCCCCATGCCGTGTCGCTGTAAGTCTTCCTTTCCCTTTTGTTTCTTGTTTCATCTTCGAGATCCTAGTCACATCACCTATCAGAAATTATCCATCCACCGAGCATTGAACACAAATATTCTGCCCGATGAGAGGGGATCCAGCCCAGTCTTTTGGCGCTTTTAGATCCTAAGCTGCCCGCTCACCAATACTAATGACAATGTTGATAATTTAACGATCGCTGCATAGTTAAATATGCTCTACCTGCTAATCTTTCTTCGAAAAGAATCAAAAGTGATTTGATTTATTTTCTGACCGGCGTTCCTAGTCTAGTCCGAGTGCGCAAACAAGCGCCAACACAGAATATGCTGCCAATGTCATTTTGAAGACGTTTCTGATTGCCCCAGGCACAGCTTATTTACGTGTTTATGTGTGCTAGCGCGTATTATCATTAGCCCGATTGCCGTCACTGTCCGGATTCTAGTAAATCGCGGGACCATCGCAATTATGACATTTCGGCCATATTCGACAATCAGGGCAACGGTAGTTGTGCTTATATATACATACATGCTCATAGAAGGTTTACGTCCCAAATCCTCGGTCGGAGCTCTCCTCGTAACGAAGCGCACTTTGGAAGTGCAGTTACCCCGCCTTCCCCCCCCCCCGCCGGCACTCAAAGCGTCGCACCTCCCTCCCCATCCTCCACCCCCCCCCCGAGACTGCAGTGTACTAGGATCAGTTCTGGCCCTAAGGGATCCCAGCTGCACCACTCTCAATTTTCACTGTGGTGCCCGGACAACCCCGGCTTACACGATTCTCTGGTGGACCCTGGTCTGTCCGAGGGGAACCGCTTAGCTTAGCAGGCTGCCGGTGGGTTTACCCGGGTGTTCGGTCTGGCCCCTATGATGGCCCGCGTATCTAATGGTATGGAGGTCCCCCTGACGGAGGGTCATCCCCTAAGCCTGCACACAGGAAATAAGGCTGACCCGTCATTCCCTCGACTTCTACTATTGGATCTTAAACCGCGTTTCTTAGGAAGCCCATTTAACGGTAAGGTCCGTTTTCGAAAGGGTGTCTGATGAGCCGAGAGTCAGTCCCGACACCCGTGGGTCCCTGGTAAGTAGTAGTTGGACTGCGGTACTTGGATTATATTGGGGTGGAACTAGTTAGGCCCAGCCTATTCACATTATTTGAAGGTTGTAGGAGAGGCAGGGTGAAGCTTTGCACCAGAGAACGTTGAAACCGCGGCCCTAAAATCAGCTACTGGAGCGGTGCGGGGAGGACCGCTAACGCGTGCGAGTCCAACGGAGCGTGGCGGGAATGGGCCTTCCTTGATCTAGCAGTATTGATTTGCTTAACCGGAGTACGGCCATATCCAAGACATGGTTTGAGATCAGGCCAGAGTTTTCGAAGGCAGGGAAGCGGGGCGGCGGTAATGCAAAACGGCGGTCGCGAGCGTAGCTGGAGGCGTGCGGAGGGGGGACTACAGATACGAACCGGACAGTGCCAAATATAGGTTAGAGAGATCCGTACATTTTGCAAAAAGGGGTGATGCGGGGTTCACTGAACTGAGTTCAGTTCACCTAGAAGCACGTCAAACTCGCTTAAATCTAGTTCGCCTAGAACAAATGCACACTCCAACTGTTTACTTTGCCCTTTTGATTTTTTCTGGCACACCAAAAAATTTCCCAATCGGGAACATTCAATTGTAAAAATTATATGCAGCATAACACGTATATAATCCAAATCCCGGGCTCCCACGCGGAGCCTGTATCGCATGTATTTGCAAGAATTTTAATGTGGCGTGAATTAGCCATCTACTTTCAAATTTTCGGTAACGGAAAAGCAATCCCCGAGCTCCAATAGAGCTCTTTTAGAAGCACGGAATCCACGACCCGAAATTTTGATCGCTAGCAGTGAAATTTTTGTTGTCAACGAAACCCCTGGCCCAAAATTTGGAGGCTTGATAACGAATTGCAATAGTCGACGACTCTGATTGGGATGACGAAATTGTGTCCTGTGAGCTCCATTTGGGCTCTTTTAGAAACGCGGAACCCTCAACCCGAAATTTGTTACCTAGGCCTTCGTCTTTGATGCGATGACGCAATCACCTCCAGAATGCGCGGGCGTGGTTGGTTGTCCACGCCCCATAGCGGGCGCGAGACGCATCAATCAACAATAAAATTTTGTCGGCGAGAGCCGCATTCTTGACTTTGAAACTCCTACGTGCCTGCGTCCCCGACAGAAGACCTGCACGTTAATCATGTGAATTTCCGTACCACCCCAAATTTTGTCATTATGCGGCGTTTACGTTATAAGTTGCCCGCCATGTGGAAGTTTTGTCCACGTACAGCCTGCCTAACACCGTTAACGATATAGTGTACAGAACACCAACACTGTATTCTAAGCAATCTATATAGTGTTTCGGACACCATCAGCATTTATACATGGTATCATGGACACCATTAACTTCTAGCTAACGGTGATGAAAGTCCTTTGGGAAGATGTCTTGACGTTTTTTCGGTTGCATGGTGTGTACACGGATGAACTTCTGTACGCGCACTTCCTATGCGAAGATTTCAACGCAATGGTTTGTGCATTACACTCAATTAGCGTAAATCATTTGAAATTTGAGTTAGCTAGTTTTCCCGTCTTTTTTAAAAATAATTATTCAAACATTGGGTGTCGAAGACACCATAGTGTTATATACATGGTGTCAGCTATACCATGACTTGTGCTGCACTGTATGTCCGTCCGAATACTATGCACCATGGTGTGGTCATGACCACACGTGGACAAATCTTCCACATGGCGGGCGTTTTATAACGTAAACGCCGCATTAATTTGTCTTGTTCAATCGCAGAAGCGCGGGCACAGCACTTACGGGAGCGCGGGGTATCCCACGGACACCACAGCACCCGCAAGGACTGTCGCTGTTCCTAGGCCTAAGCGAGAAAATTCGAAAAATCTTGGGCGGGCCTCTTCCACACGTCTGCATGCCGAAGAGCCCATCCGGGCGAAGAAAACACAAAGCGAAAGCAGAATTTAAAACTGGCGACAACCGCCAAAAACCCGATCAATTTCTATCGTCACCAACTCGACTGGTCCCGTTTTTCCAGCCGCGTCTATCCCTTTTATACGCCTATTAGTTTCGCTTTTTCTGCATTTCCTGGGCAATTTGAAAACCCAAAGCTTAAATTCCAAAACTGGCGCCCCTTTAAATGTAAAGATGACCATACCAATCGCACAATAGTCAAAATAAACAAAAACAAAGATAATAATAAAAATATAAAATAAAATACAAAACACATCGCCTGCTTCTCTGATTATCACTGCCCCAACAACGTACATACATATACATCTGGTAACTGTTAGAACAATGCCGCCGTCGGCATAATGTAAGACGAAGACGCCCGCAGCAAGCAGTGGCCGACAATTGCCAGAAAAACAAAACCGCCCGCTGGTCGGTGTGGCAAAATTTTAAGAACAAAATATAACGGCGCTCAGGGCGCTGTTTTGCCATACGGATATCGGCACATTTTTGCCGATATCTCAGGATCTAAAATCAGTAGGCGGTCGGGGGCAAGACCGGAATCTTGCCCCGGCTACTGACAGAAGTTTGAAATTTAATATATCCTTTATGGGAGGCCCGTTAGAGGCCACTTTCAGATGAAAATAATCAATATTTTGATGTTCCGTTTGACCTTAGGGGATCCTGAGCGGACCCATGTGGGTGGGGCCCCGGTTTTCAACTAATTAGTTAGGGCGGGACCCGATAAGTGTACCGGGCTCGAAAATTCGGGAACTTTCAATTATTTTGTGGGCCCTTTGAGGCTTGAAAAATGGGATGCTTAAGCGCCTGTTTGGGGATCCGTGAGTACTTATGGGAACCAAATTTTTCGACCCGTCTGGACGATTTGGCACCCCTAGGGAGTCCTTTGTAAGGTTTGGTCAACCCCGTTCCCCGGAGCTTAGCAGAAAACCCGAAATTTGGACTTTTGGCACCTGAAAATAGGGCCTTAGAAATTTTGTATTCCGCAATATTCCCCTTTCGCTTTTTTCGAAGCTGAAAGTCCTGGATATCCGAATGGAATCGACTACCCTGACTCCATTCACAAATAATTATATATATTTATGTACATGAGTACGTAATGAGTAAACGACGCACCGCAGATATTGGCAGTCAATGGTAATCCAACGGCGTGTGAGCTGGGACTAGGCTCAGGGCGACCGAATTTTCTCTTGAGACAAAAGATTCCAGAAACATCCGTCGGTTCCGGCCCCTCCGAGCGCCCACCCATCCTTCACAACAAGTACAATATAATATACGAAACAATTTATGCACAATTTATTCCATCAATTCAAATTTCACAAGGATCGACAGGACACCCCTAGCCGTTGTCTTTCCGTCGTGTTCGTTGCCAAAATCATCCCGAGCACCTTCGGGCGGTGGAGTGTGACCTTGCAAGTATAACATACGCAAAAATACAGTATTTTATTTCACATTAGTAATAACATGACACAATTTTATCATATCAAATAGTAGTCACACTCCACCGGTATCCGGTCATCCATTTCCTCTGTCCCCTACGAAAATTTTTGCGTTGTATGCGTTTTACCGATTCTGTAAAATTTGGGCTGTTACACAGTACCCCCATGTGACCTCTAAGCATGAGAATGTATGCATATACATATACCTGTCAATACTTAGCCCTGGAACGGGGTGCCAATGCTATGGAGATCCGTGAATTCCGTCATGGTTTGTCGCGGGCAGATTCTTTTAGAATTTCTACTCGGTGCGTCCGCCATTGGGTCCAAAAGGACGTCTTTGAATACTTGCTTAATAACCGTCATTTCCAAGTGATGATCGATCGTCCGCGTGGCGCTTTCCGTGTTAATAGTAAGGGTGAAGTTAGTATTTACTAAAGGGACGACTGATTTGCTTTCGCAGCACGGGCCCAAGTCGTTTGAGGAGTCGCACAGTAACTTGGGTTTCGAAATTCGTTCGATGACTGCTTCAGGCATAGGGATCCGAATTTGTTAGCCAGTTTAGAATCGCCAACAATTCACTGCAGACATGATCATTCAAATACTGAGAGCAGTGGATGTCGCTATCCTTGACTGACCGTCTGTCAGCGCCGTATAAGAGAATCGGCCGAATGAATGCCTTTAAAACACGTTCATTTATCTGGCAACCGAGAGCTCGTGTTTGTGCCAAAGCTTTAGCACAGTAGGTTGAAGGCAAACGAAGCGCTTGCAATTCGATTAGCAATGTTGGACATTGATGAACCACTGCCGGTTATTATGATTCCCAGATAAAAAAGCTTTTGACATTCTCTATAGCTCCGCCGCTGTAGGAGACACTGTGTTGCCTTTATGCAGCAACAAGTCATGATATTTGTTTTTCGAGATTTAATTTGTAACTCAGCTGCTGCGCTCTTGTAGCAGGCTTGGCCCTTTTTGCAGCTCGGCTTTGGTTTCTGCTAGTATCGCAATATTGTCAGCGTAGTGTTGATGCTAGCTTGATCTCCGATCTTTACTCCAACGCATCAGGTGTGCACTTCGAACAGCACCCATTCCGTTGCGTTATTGAAGATAGCAGGGATCTGAACAGATTCCCAATTCGAGCGTTGCCCAATATTTTTTCGTTCATAATTTAACTAGATTTCCTGTTTCCAAAACATTAATTGCATTAACTGGCTTGAGTTTCGTAACTGTCCTAATTGTTGTAACTGGCCCGACTGTCTCTATGCGGACGATTCTTGTCACTATTTGATTGTCGTAACTGGTCTCATTATCATAACTGTCTGGATTGTCGCAAATGCATGAGTAAACTTAAGCTGCGCCCCAACCACCCCTTCTGCCATTAGCGATCGCATGTTAAGCGAACCAGCCATCCGTCAACATATAATAGAATGTGTGTTTTGGCAACGCATCTAAAACGTTAAGTAAAAAAAATTGCGCTATTAACGATTATTTCTTCAAAAACATTAAGTAATCCATTTCTGACCGGTTGACATTAGGACTGGAAAATTTTTATTTTATTGTCGAACGAAAATTCCATCGTTTCTGCAGAGCACATGCATTATTCGCGAACTACACGAAATCACCTAGCGTAACCAAAAAATGCGAGCTGCCACATTGTGAAACTAAGTTATGGTCAAATTGTGTAAGCGTACAGAAATTACTCCTGTTTGCAATCAGTCACTCTGCGTTCGCTATTGCAATGAATGCTCTGTTCTCTAACCAGCGTTTTGTACATAGTGCCAAAAGAGGATAGTAGAAGCGCAGAATACGTTTGCCCATGCAAAACTGGCCCGATTATCGCAACTGTCCTGATTGCCGTAACAGTCCCGATTGTTGTAGCTGTCGTCTTTGCACAATCTGGCCACTTAGAAAAAAGCATCAGTCATGATAATAAAGCTATAAACGCACATAAACAAACTGAACTGGGTCAACTGGGAAGCCCATAGTGGTAATATGGGCCAAATTTACATTTAAATCTTGATTCTGGGAGAAAGATGAATTTTGCCATCACACATGAAATAAAATTTTGCTTTGACACGAACACGCCGGTATAGCGTGATGACATGGCTTTCTTTACGTAGACAAGCTTACTTGCTCAAAATACGAAAATCAAGATTCACCATTGCTCCTAATGTTGCTTGTTACATTTAGGGTTGATTTTTTATTGAAAATGATCTTGCTCGAGCTGTTGTGCACATGTATCATATTCGGATGATTGTTCCGGCCCATGTCAACTTCAGGGGCCGGAGTACAACGCATGCCACGCCGTTTTCGATATACTACGCTAAGGTCCTTATATAAGACATACACTAAAACTTTACGCCTGGATCGGGGAATTGCTGCCCTCGAACCTCCCTCCCCGCTGTAAGCTGTTCTTTTTTCTAACGTTATACTGTCTGGCCCCTAAAGTTGACATGGGACATTTTGCCAATGCTCAACTAACTAATCAGTGCGTTCGGGTAAACTATTACAATCATTCACGGCACTGTGTTTTTGACCTTTCTCCTATATACACAATCATAACCGTTAAATTTATCCTAGATTGGTACGCCTGATCGCTCGGGTAATAATAGAACGACCGGTATTTTATTTTTGTACTTTAATTCAAAACAATACTCAATAGCATTTGAATGCAATGTTATTTTGTGTAGGAAGTCCAATTACATATTTTAATCCAGTAGATAGTTTGATCGACCGCAGTAAACTATATGTTCAAACGCGTGCGCATGAGTAAACTTAAGCAGCACGACCTACCATCCTCTTTTGACACTATGTACAAAACGCTGTTAGCGAACAAAGCATTCATTGACATAGCCAATTCCAAAAATTTCCGTTCGCGAACGCAGAGCGACTGATTGCAAAACGTTATAATTTATGTCCGCTAGCACAATGCATCTATTTGTTGTTTAGCCAGAGATTCGTTTGATAACGTGACAACTAGCTTTCCGCATTTTTCGTTGCGCTAACAGGTCGCGTTTTATTGATTACGTGTAGCTATAGAAAATTACATGTGATATGTAGGTTTAAAAACATTAAACGGCAGAATTTTCGTTCCATAACAAAATAAAATTTTTTCCAGTCCAAATGTCAAACGGTCACAAATGGGTTACTTTATGTTTTTGAAGTAACTGCTAATAAGGCAATTTTTTGGTTACTTAACGTGTTGGATGCATTGCCCGAAACTCCGATTTTATGTTGGCAGATGGCATTTTGAAGAACATCATGTTTATTTGCTTTATATCGAACATTTATTATATAGTAAACGCGCCTAATAAGAGACACTTCGAAAATGAAACTTCGCGGCTATGCTTTGTGTATATATGTCTGAACGATCCGAATTAAAAAACGTTACAGCTATAACTACACAAATTTTCTCTCAAATTTATTAATAAAAAAATTTTGAGGAAAAACTAATTTGTCTCTTATTACGGGTATGGGAACCATTTAATGGACGCTGTTGTACCTATTAAGGGACATGAAAATAACAAAAAATTGCCGTTAATAAAATTGGTCAGTTTTTGTGTTAATACATAAATCCAGTCAACTATTATAGTGTATTCTATAAAGTTTGTGCCGTTACCAGGTCATAAATATAGCAGCAGCAGCAGCAGCCATAAATATAGCAGTGTAATAATTGGTCCTGTTTTGTTCGATATTTTCATTGCACCTGTTGTGAATAGGTATTATAATGCGGGTTTCAGCGTTCACAACATATGCTGATGACGTGCAAATATACAAACACATAAAGTTAGCGGACTTAGAAAATGACTTGGCATCGTGGAAAAATCTTCTGTTCAATATGAAAGACTGGTCTTACAACAATAAACTCAAGCTAAATGACAGTAGAACCCTATTAATCCACTTCACTCGGCGAAACTTTACTGGAACTAGTATCAAGCTTGGTGAATCCATAATTCACCCACCTCCGACCGTTAAAATATTTGGTGTGACTCTAGACTTCAAACTGGACTTTAATAAACACATAAGTGCTGTAACAGGTACTTGTCAATGGCAACTTCGTGAAATAAGTTGGGTTCGACGACGATTACATTCTGAAACTGCTATAAGTATGGTACGGAATTTGTTATGTTACTGCTTGACTACTGTAACGTTCTTTACATTAACACCCCGAAGCGACATCACCAACCGCTACAAAGAACACTCCTCAGTGCAGCAAAAGTGGTTCCGTGTTCAAGGCGCTGGGACCACACTATACCCATATTAGGCCAGTTTTACTGGTTACCAGTAGATCAGCGTATTAAATACAAGGCACTGCTAATTGTTCGAAACGCACTAACGATGGACACTTTTACATATATATACTGTGGAAATGCTTCGTTTGCCAAACGTGTCCAGGTTGGCGGAAGACCGCATCCTACGCATGAACCTTGCCAAGTTTAGCAGCAGCTATGCGTCATAGTGATGTGACTTTAAATGAATTTAAGTCGAGGTTGAAAACCTATTTGTTCCCTATGTGAAATATCATTTCAAAATATACCAATATGTTGAAATCTTTTGACTTAATATGCGACTATGTAACGTTTTCGTGAAAAAGCGCTTTATAAATGCCTTATTATTATAAAGATCAAAAAATTATACTTTCCTCCAAAAGTGCCACTGCGTTCCTGAATCCACAACGAATACAATTCGCACATGCATCGCTGGCAAATACAAAAGTTAATTCAGGTATATACCTTTAACCACGAAAATTTTAACATTAGTTAATACTTCCGTCAAAGCTGCTATGCAATTATATACTTTCTGTACAAACGGATACTTGGCATTTTATTTCTGTGCAAATGATTCAGCACCAATATGTATCAAACGGTGTCTGGAATTGTTTGGCGACGTTCTTGGCGGCCTGGGACGAAGGTTCCGGTGCCATGTAATGCACCCTGCTTGACTGGTGTGAACGGTTGGAAAAACCTCTTTATGCGAAGTTGTTGGGGAGCGGTGTTGATCCAAATTAGGTTCCAAAGCAGTTTTGTGAGTGACTGCTGTGAAATCCGAATGGTGGGGCTGCCCGGTATATTCCAGCTGTTCGTAGCCCGTTGTAATTACGTCGACGCAATAGGCTATTTCTGGGACATCGGACCATTCAGGCGATGCATAATGGCGAACCTGCATTGGCTAACTCTAACAACAGTGTTGTTGCATCCGCCGTTACAGGAGCATCATATGTTGCGGTCGAAATCGAATTAATTCTGATCCTAATCCACATGGTCAGTTATAGTGTCCACTAAAATCTGAGCACCCGCAATTCCTGGTGGGTGCGCCGCACTATCTTATTGAGCATCTGCATTGTCAGATTCTGCCGTGCCTGTATCCCTAGTAACTGCTGGTGACTCAGTGAACTGGTCAGAAATTCCGAAAACGACATCTTCTATTGCCTATATTCTCTATTCTAATGATAAGCACCAGATAACCACAAAAGTATATACGAGGGCGCTGGCCCAGTTTTTTTGCCTCTTTGCTCGTTAGCACTTTTTATCCAATATACATGCCGGCAAGGGTGGGGTTACAGGGATTACCCCCTGAGGTCCAACGTGAGACCGCTACACAACGGTATGGCGATCTGTCAGTATGTCTGGTTATTCAACAAGTTTAAAGCAATTTATATATACGAAACAATCTAGGACAAATTGAGACATATAACTTGGACAAATTGAGCAAATATATAGAACACAAAGGGCCCTTACCCTTAGTCAGATTTGGTCTGCCACGGGGCTACTCGCTAGGTGAACTACCACCCTTCTCCCCTGCTGAGTTTATCAACAGTTTTCGTACAATACAATCGTTAAACGGTAACCTAACGCCCAGGCAGTGGCGTCGCCACATGTGTATTGCGCCCGAGGCCGTTCCCTCCGTTTTGCGGAGTACCGCCAGTTCAAATTTTCAAAATTAGAATTTCTGAGCACATAGCTATGTTGTGACCTTCCATAAACCCTGGATGCCCCCTCCATTTTGAAATGACAAGCTATGTCCTTTTATACAGTCGACCGTGCTTTCTCACAGTAACCAAAAGCACTTTGCAACTTTCTTTTTTGACAAATAGTACATTAGAATGACCTGTCCCTAATTACGGCACCCTATGTCCCTTAATACAGCACGATAAATTCGTAGCGCTACACGGCATCTCAAAGTTGTTGTGTCCCTTATTAGGCATGTTTACTATATTTTTTATTAACAAATTGGATTACATTTAACGAGCACATACTATTGAACAGATGTATATTGACCAAGTTTCGAGCTTACAATAGTCATTACTACTTGGGACTGGGACTATAGCTGAGGCGTCACCAGAAAATTTAAATGAGGGGTGGTTGGGGCACCGACTCACTGTGGGGATCAAGTCAACATAGTAGTTTAAAGATATTACGTCAAAGTGTTGCAGTTGTAAACTGGGAGAGGGGAGCTTGACCCGAAACGCACCCTGGGCAGTACCCCAGCAAAATAACAAAGACATGTAACAACAGGTATCTCTGGCGCTGAAATTCGACCGAGTGCTTGCTCATTTTATATGGATACCAAATAAACCGCTACGTAACTTCCAAAAATTGTGAGCAGATCTTTAGCGACTTTAACGCACTTTAATACAATGTGTATCGACATAAAAAAAGTTAGTTGTTCCGGTGAAAATGAGCAGTGCTGTTTGTTCTATTTTCGTTCAATTTTTTTTTCCGACAAATAATGTTTTGGAGTGTCAATATTATTTATAACTAGTGAAGCTCGCTTATTCAAGTGGTGAGAACAATCCCCCGAAGTCTGTTGTAGAAAGCACACACAAACAAAGCCTACACACAGTACGTAGGTGCAGCATTATATAAACCGTGAGTGAGTTACGCCCGCCTCTTTTGATAGACAACGTATGCAGTAGACAAAACATCATACAACGAGTACAAAAACAATCAACTAACAATTTAATAATTCAATAAAACCCTACATTGACCGTGAAAAGAACGTTAAAGAATTCAAACCGACACTTGAGAAAAATCCCATTTTTCATACCAAGTATGAAGCAGAAGTGCGAAAAATATTTGCCAAACAATATTTTTGACACTCACAATCAGCTTGTTTGCCCAGAAAACCCCATATCCGACACTAAAACCAACAATAAGCACACATTTAGGTACATTTTCCACGAGTTTTCACCAAATATGAAATTTGGGGCCAACTATAAGCTTAGACTCCAGATTGGGAAGTAATTGAAAAACTTGTTATACATCATTGGAAAGCCCTGGCAAAGCTATATGGAATAGGCCTATTAGTTTGCGGATACCTCGTTTACTTATTGAGAAAAGGCGCAAAAACTGGAGGGGTGCCCGAAAAATGGGCCAAAATGAAGTCATTTTGTCAAATAACTTTTCCCGCGGGAAAAATTCAAAAATCGGGCTCCATCACTACACCTAAATCGACCATTGCGGTTCGAATGAGCTATTTTAATCAAAATCCGCCCAACCTTTATCGAGATCCAGGTGCGACAGACACACACAGACAGGACCTCCTCAACCTACCCTCCAGAGCCAAAATTGAAAATTCTCGTTCCACTCACTCGTTTCGCTAGCGAGTGGAATGAGCTCCCTTCGCTCTCTCATTCCACTTGAATTCAAAAATCGCTTCACAGGTCTTCGAAGTTAGAAGTTGTTCAGGCTGTGTGTAAATTTTGGGTTGTTCAAAGCTCAGCAGCCAATAACAGCGTGCGTCGTATCCCGCTGAAACCGTTGCAAGACTATTGCAACGAATCAAGGCTCCGAAACATCGATCTAAACATCGTAAAACTATTGAAAAACACGATTTGAAAGTGCAAACTCTGCCCACGCATTGTCGTTCATTAACCATAATTGTACGACACATCGCATTTCTAGCCATAAAAACTTCCTCGACGGCAAACAAATCTTGTCCGTGAGATATTGAGTGCTTCATTGCTTTCAATCAAATAAACCGATTCGCTTCTTCTCAACTTTACCATCGTCTTCGCTCCGGACCTGGCCTACCCCCACCGGGTCCACCTCCGCCCCCTCCAAGCCCTCCCCCGCCGCGATCGGCTCCCCGCATCGGGCTTCGACTCCTGTAATATCAACCACAGTACACAGTTATGTATTAATCAACGTCGTTATCATCATTTATACATACTTGTTTCTTTACGAGTGGGGGAGAACAGCAGGTAAATTATAAAATTTTAAAATAATATCTCATTTTCTCAATGAGCGAATTGCCAGCGAGCATCAATCAATTATTGCGACGACTACTCGTATGCTGGGTATCGCCTACACTACACCACCATCCAACTTAAGCTTTCAGTCGTTCTATCGGCTAGACTCTACCACATCAAAACAAGCTATTCTATACTAATTCCACCAAGAAAACAATATGTATATAGCAATAATAGTATACCGTAAAGACTACCGATTGCACTTTACTAGCTTTTTATGGCCCGCAGACATGCAGAACAAGCTTGACTTGGTGAAATAGTCATTCATTTTCGAAAAATGTTTTTTTAGAAAAGCAACACTAATATCGGATCCAAATATCCGTACCTTGAGCGACGATTGCGTCGAAGCCGCCCGTACAAACGACGTCGCAAATCGCGTGAAATCGGTTTCAAATGCATAAAATTGCAAAAACCGCCTTTGTTACATTCGCTGAAAAAAACAAACGTCATCTAACTTCTGAATAGCACTGCTTCACCAGATGATTCATGAAGAAATAATAAAACGGGTTAAGATGAAGTAATAACTTTTTAATCCCGCAGAAAAGGAGAAACCACATGAATTTTGTGGTGGTCAAAAACGAATATTTTAGAGATCAAGCGAAAGGGAGCAGATGTCTGTTAAAGGTCGCACGGGGCCTATGAAGGGTCAGCCTGTCACCCGTCCAAGTACAAATAACCCCGGCGCCATCCATAGTATTTCCTCGACCGTCGCAGTGTGCAAAAGTTTAGTCAAGCTGTTAAGGCATACAACAAATAGTATACAATTTGGATTTAAATAAAATGGCATTTAAAATCAATTACTCGTTTGTCCATGATCCAACAATCATATACTTAAAAATATATAAACTTTAAATAATATTTAGCGCAGCGTTAGCTGCAAATGTAATACCATTAGTAACCAATAAAAATTATAGGTTCAGTTTTCACCACGTAGACAGATGCAACAACAAACGTTTTTAAGCAATATATATGCTTAGGAGCATGAATTTTCAGCAAAACTTCTTTGTCACGATTAATCCATAATTCTTTATCGATACACTTGTTGTACCATCATAGTCAACTACTTTGATTCCGAGTAAACTTTCTCAAATTCATGACCGTGATAATTGTTCCGGTTCATATTTAACTGCTGAGTGCGCTTCGTTAGAGAACGCAGAAGCAAAAATAATGTAACCGCCGAACATGAACATTTTCCGATGTTCTGAGCTACGATCATTGTTGGGTCATTCAGAATTTATTATTAAAAACTTTATCATAGTGTACACATCGAACAAAATCATAGCAAGGAGTTACAGTACTAGCCAGAAATGAGTGCTCTTCGGTCGATCTTCGCTGGACATTCATTCGAAAAATTCCAAATTTTGTTCGAGTTCTGTTCGAAATTTTTAGCGCGGTTTTTTAAAACTTGTTCGACACTTGCTCCTCGCACCACATAAAAAATATGTTCGAAATCTGTTTGATGTTCGTTCGTTTGAAACTGAACACTCATTTTTACGAGTACTGTGTTTTAGTTATGTCGATCAAAACATTGTAGAACAATAATAACTGTAACTGCTATCTGGGGGAGCGGGCGTTTGGTGCGGAAAACCATTGGTTGCCTGTAGAAGGGGACTACTGGGAATAAATACAATATTATTGTAGTTTCCTACAAGAGATTTAAGTGTCTTCCTGGGGGGCAGTGCAAGGTTCACTCATGCACCGTTTCGTATAATATTTATATACCGTGTTTTTATCCTTAACTGCATGAATTAACAT
The DNA here is from genome assembly GCA_030248225.1 of Trileptium ribeirensis. NCBI lineage: Eukaryota > Metazoa > Nematoda > Enoplea > Enoplida > Thoracostomopsidae > Trileptium > Trileptium ribeirensis. Next base: position 18,392 of record JASANE010022336.1, on the reverse strand, counting down.
GTATTTCGTACAATCTTGAGCAAATTTCTACCGTAGTGGCGGACTGAACCTGAATCGCATACCTAAGTCAGTTACCGGCCACCGCGCAATGCTTGAAACTGCCGCTTTAGGTTTCGTATTGCATACTGTTTCGTAATCGTTAGCTGCTATGTTGTAAACTGCTGACAAAAATATCGTCTTCCACGGTCGCAAGTCTACTGGAGTAGCAATTTTCTCACAAAATAATACAAAAGTGGGACTTTCAACGCACTAAACAATCAAAAATCCTTACCCCATTTCGTATTGCCGACAACAAGCCTCACGAAAGTCAGTGACAGGTGACAGCTCAGCGTAGATCGGCATATGATTAAACCAACGATTATTAAGCGCGTTTACGGCTTTTTCAGCATCTTCTTCGCGTCGAAACTTGAATTAAGTGTACAAAAATTAATAGAGAGACATGGGAACAGCGTGGGTGTCCACTCCGGGTCCGTGGGTCCATCGTGGTCAACAGACCGAATACACACAGCAATAGTATTTCTGAAAACAAAACGAGACACGGCTTAATTAATAACGAAAACAACGGTCCCATGGCAAATGGAAGTTATATAACTAATATTAAGTGGAAATAATAAACAAGGAGCGTTTTCAGTAAAAATATCTATATATTCGCCCCGCGATGTTAAGCGGAGCCAGAGCGTCCAGGTTTTGCGCAGCAAGAATTTTGATGTTCCTACCTTCCGCAGACCATTCCTCAGAAATTTAGTACTGCACTTACAGTTAAGAGCCACGCTATGATAATTTTCAGCACATGCACAAACCAGTAGGTCTTATTTTCTACCGCCAATGACCAAACAGACGGAGTTTTAAAACCTAAAAATAGTAACTTCTAAGATAATTAGTAGACAAATTTGCCAGGAGCCGTTGAACCGGTGGGAGCCCAAAATATTGCGATGGGGCACTTCAAAATTCCAGAGCCCCCACTTCCAATTTCTAGAGCCCAGGAAAATAGCGTTTGCAAACGTTTTCCAATGAGAGATCGAAAATAATACGACGTTATTACTATAGTAGCAATAGCAAGTGAGACTAATTCAGACTTCAAAAAGCCACATGTGCTCACAATAATTGCAACGCGCCATTACATCTATGAATCGTCTTAAAAATTTGCGCGTAGTCCTGTGAAACAAAAATAGAAACAAGCATATGAGTACTAGGCAAAAACCAACAAAACGTGAACGTCTGCGGTGCAGGTCAGTCTCGTCATAATGATTCAGTAGACTTTAGATGCGTACACCATAATTGGTCTTTTGTCAAAGTCATGAACATAATCGCTCAAAAAATTCGTGTTCACATTTCTACCATCGGTATTTGCATTTAACGCACGGGAACAGGCGATCTATCAGTTACGAAAGCAATTTCCTTATATATATTACAAAGGTGAAAACTAAGGTGCCATACCGAGCTATCTGTGGCCTCAGCATGATCAGAATCCTATCCAGCGGCTCCAAATTATCCGATATACGAAAATTTAGCAAATTCTAAGAGAAGGCAGATAGCGTGTCTTCACGGGGAAAAATTACACGCAGGTAAAAAAATTACCTTCTGATAGGGCAAAATTAATCACAAGTAAGTACCTGCAGGTAGGCCGAAATTACTTGCACGTAGGGCAAAGATACCGGCAAGGAAAATATGCCTACCCGGTAGTAAATATTTTAGTCGCGAGTAAAAAATTAGTCAGTGGTAATTTTTTACTTTTATCCCTGTTCCAATTTAAGAATGCGAAAATTGAGGGTAAGGGTAGTATAAAAATTAACTCGCAGGTACAAATTACCTGAAGGTAATTTTAAGAATACGGCCCTAGTGTTGTCAAGATATAGGAAATGCTTTCAAGCGAAGTTGTGACATTTTGATCCAATTTTTCAACACCGACTGAAGGCGTCTGATCTACTGATATTTAGACTAGTTGAAAATAATTAATGACAGACAAGGCCAATGAAGCTACCGATGATTGCCACTACTACGAAAACTAAAATAAGTGTGCTCAGATAGGAAACCAAAAGCAAGCCTTACCTTTACATAAACGTTTCCGATCATGTGTTCACCGACATTGTCGCACACGTTCATTTCCTCGATCGTTCCATACTAAAGTAACAATGACAAGAGTATTTATAAAAACTTTGTGGAAGAGTATGACTCTAGACGGTGTGTATTTGCTAGTCCCCCCACTATCCCTCTAGACGGTGTTATGGACTATGTTCCAAGTTTCTCAGGGGTCTAGGGAGGGCTAAGTCGAAAAACGACCACATCGATGGATATGGGAAAGTGCGCGAGCATGACCCAGCATTTTCTCTTTTATAAAATGTTTTGTAATACGTTCATGGAAATATTCCAACACAAAACGCTGAATAGTAAAAATATACAAATCGGAATGGGTTCGCCTAACGTCTCCAAAGTTGTATTAGGATTATTTCATATAAAACTAAGTCATGCTGCTATCATCTATCCTTAAAGGCTTACGATGATACGGCTCTTTTTCATGCCTACCTCCCGACGGATGTTACAGATGTACCACCCCAATTTTTCGGAGACAACAGGTAGCAAGCTATACTAGCGAGGGTTTATGGTGCTAGTAGCTAAGCAAGGATCACGGCAGTCAATGAAAATACAGCAGGCGTAGCAGCAACGCTTCATTTTTAAGTCGCACAAACCTGCAATGCCCAAAATGTAATAAGATGCTTTCGTCTTGATAGCTTGTATTTTCTACAGAATCTGGAGGACTATGCATGCTGAAACATCCTTTGGTTTGTAGTACGACCACATCATCGTAGAAGAGAGGGATATTATCAATCTGGACTCTTCAAATTGGGGAGGCCCAGACATTTTTTGGTTTCCCCGGTTTCAAAACAGGTGTGGCCGGCAAAATTTTGGGCTCCTCCGGTTCGTTACCGCTAGACAAATTTTTTTGTTTCAAATGGGTCCAATGTATGAAAAAGGTTATCAAAATTTGTGCTAAAATTCCATTTTGAAGCCAAAAATTTAGCAAAATTTGCTTCAAAATCACTTTTTCTCTCCATTTGGCAGTGTTTCTGGACGATTTTTAACCGTTTTTCTCTTGGCAAAATGACAAAGTCGGGCGCCCCCGGTTCGGAACCAGGGGACCCCTGGTTCATGCCCCCTGACAAAATTTTCAACGAATGGAGAGCCCAGTCAATGATTGTTAAATGAAGTTTTATTTATGAACTTTTGGTAAGTTCGACCAAAAATGTATTAGTTTACCGCCTCTAACGTTAATTTGCGATAAATGTTTAAAATATCTGAAGCCGAAGAGATATATAAAAATATAATTAAGCACTAGTCTCACGCACTACTAGCATACTGCAAAATCTTAAATTCTGTTCTTATAAGCTTTCTCATCCTTCTCATAAGCTTTATCATCCTTCTCATAAGCTTTATCATCCTTCTCATAAGCTTTATCATCCTTCTCATAAGCTTTATCATACAGGTTTACTATTACCTTTTCGTCAATTTCGACAAACAGCTCCTCGAAAAATTCATCAAAATGATTCTGCGCATCGACATCGTTCATTTTTTCCTCTGAAACATATAAGAAAAAAATATATAGTACTGGCATCTCCCAGCTGGATAAAGGGCCTGACACTTTTTGTTGTCCCTTGGCAAAAATCCATGTCTCCCGCTTGGGCCCCTGCCAAAATTTATTATTCATCCTCAACGGTGAAAACATACCCAATTCACATAAAAAATTGTTAAATTTTTCACTAAAATTGCGGTCTGAAGTTAAGAAATAAGTCAAGTAAAACTAGTTAACTAATTGCTCTTAATGTCAATAGAGAAGTTTTTTATGACAACTATTTTATCGTTTTTCGTTGAAAACACTCGATTTTGTAAATTTATCAAACCCTGTGCCCCGTCGCTAATCCGATGGGGTACCGCATTTCATGACCCCTGACAAAATCCGTCGTTCCACAGTTCGAAGCCAGTCGATTGGTACACACAGTCTATTGCTACAAATACTGTCTGCATTATGTGAAAAAATTAACAGATCTCTCTGTTTTGAACCGTAATCTACTTAAAAACATGTTTAGATATACACAAAACGTTTTTAGATCAAAATTAATGCTGCACCCTGTGTCCGGAAATGTGTTAGCGAAAAAATAAACCATTAAGTTGCTTGGATATCTGAAGAACAACTGACAGACCACTAACATTTGCCGCCTGCGACGGAAACGTAGTGTGTATTAATGACACAAACAGCTCTATTTTAGGAGATACGGACAAGCGATTTAATAGCGCTGGTGCTATTAACTGTCCTATCCCACTGAAAACAAACATAATACTGAGAAATTTACTCGAAATAAATGCGTCGCATTCTGAGTGTCCAGCTGTGGATTGTGATACAGATTCTGAAGTAGCACGGTCTGAAACACAAAACATAATCAACGCCCAGTTAATATCCAATAAAACTTAAAATTTACTCGAAAGAAATGCGTCCGCATTCTGAGTGTCCAGCTGTGGATTGTGATACAGATTCTGAAGCAGCATGGTCTGAAACACAAAACATAGTCAACAGCAAGTTAATACGTATCCAATAAAACCAGAATATCATCATGCAAGTAAACAACGCTCACGGCTAGAACCAAGCGCAAAATAATCGATAAAATGCCAGTTATTTTTGGCTATGACTGTAACCTGAGTACTAATCGAAATTACAACTTTTTCTAGTCATTCTTTCAACTTTCCCCAAAAAGCGACACGGTAAATCGACTATGCAGGTTCTAATGAGCCCAAGATCATGAAAATCGGTTAGCTGATTCGAGAGTTAGGATCGATCAGACACACACGGAATTTAAAACTTTCACACCTGCATCACACAACCTCAGCAACGTTATTTTACGCTTTGAAAAGCTATTTTAGCCATCTACAGTCGCGTCCCAGAAAGTTCAATATATGCCCAACGCAAACTCAGAATATACTATAAATTTAACGAGCTGAAAATCGTATAATTTCACCGTTCACAAAAGCAAGAAACACATTTAGCCAAAATATTTTTCTAATTTTTAGTCCTTAACCTGGAATTGACTGCCTTAACCAAAAAGTATATATATATTCCGGTTCAGGGATTAACCGAAATTCAAGTTCCGGAAGAAATCGTGTCCCGGTTGCAGTTCAGGCAAAAGGCAAAAACCATACCGGAACCGGTGCCCGTCAGCTATATTATGATGATGGTTTACTAATCGGAATGCTATATAAATGAAACCAAATGTGATATAGCTCGCAAAGCTTCAATAAATACAATTCATTACCAAGAACGCAGCTTCTGGCTGCATTGCAGATATGTTACTTTACTGCAATGCAGACTGATTACAAAGTTTACAAGCACACTTGCTAGTGCTTGATGCGATTTATATTAACCAAGCTTACAGCTAGGTACTTCAATCATCCATACTCTGTTATGTATATGAAGTTGAACAGGTTCAATTCTAACATATACCGCTGATTTCTGGATGGGTAAGTTGCTAGCTCTGTTTTGTTAACAAACTCCTGCCGGATGAAGATAAAAAATCGTTACTGAAATTATGACGTACTTAAGTTTCACAGGGTAATTTTCTGAGTTAATCTTTTCTTTTTTGTAGTTGTGTTGAAACTTGATCTTTCCGTACATATAACATATGTTTGGACCACAGATAACGCAAATATGGGTTATTTTAAACCGGAATTTCGGTTCCGGTATGGTCTTTGCATTTTTCCGGAACAGCAATAGGAACACGATTTTATACAGAAGTTGGACCCCTGTTACTTCATGATATATATCAGGGAATAACCGGAATCGTCCATATAAAGCGGATCCTTAACCTGGTCTTCGAAACTTATATAGTAAAACAGATAAAAGAAGAAATGAAGGTACAGTGGATTTAAAATGTAATTAACTTAATGTATTGTGCAATGTCTCTCTGAAATTTTGAAGAGAATGAGGTAGCTAATAACGTTTATTTATCGATCAATATGTCGTTTCTCAGACACCCAGAGCAAAGAAATGCCTTCCACTACACGGCCTTGCGTTAATTTTGTCAAACTGAATGTGCTTCTAACGCAAGGAGCCCAGACTAAACACTTTCGCTGTATCTCCAACCGCCCTCATTTACTGACCATATGTTTGTTGCATGCGATTCTGTGGGAAACTTGAAATTATTAGGTTATATGGTTTCAAAAGAAAATAAAAGCAAGTATACAATAATTTTCTGGTCAGTGGTCACAGACAAAGTTTAGGATAGTTGGTTAGCCAGTGGCTGTCAGCTAGATGACGACGATGATAACTTTCTAATCAAAATGCTATAACAAGGCTATAATAAAGAACCTTGGCTCCCAGAGAGGTGCCTCAGGGAAGGGGGCCCAAGTTCGCCGGTAATGTTCAACATATTTCACCAAGCGGTCATGAGAATAGCCGAACGCGAAAGGACCATGGCAGCCGCAACGACGGGCAGAAGCGTCGGGATTCGCCGGAAATGGGTTCGATCGAACGAACTCCCTGGCACGGCACTGTGGGAACGCTACAACAGCGATGCGATGCATGTGCGAATGACTATGTCTCTTTTCGCCGATGCCACGACCGTGATTGGAGAACGCGGCGAGGTTGGAAACGGTGTCAAGATAATAAAGGAGATGATGGCGCTTTTTGAAGAGGAAACCAACGAGGCTAAGGAAGAACGGCTGGCTTTTGGCACGACGACGGAGGAGAGATAAGAATGCTGGGCAGCTGAATAGGATCTGCAAATGACGTCAGGAATCGCATCAAAAGGGCTGGCGGTCTGTGTTTAAAGTGAAGAACCAGCTAAAAGGGGTCAAAGTTATCGAAACGCACCCAAGCGCGTATAGTCCAAGCTTGTGTCGAAAGTGGATTGTTATTCGACAGCGCCACAAGGACATGGCGCTTATCGGAAATCAAGAAGTTGCAGCAATGGGCTGACAAATGTTACCGATACCTCTGGTCCAACAAGAATGGTCCCATACTACCGCAGATGCAACAACATGATAAGAACATGTATGACGTATATCGCGAGCTCAACGTCAAGTCGCTAAGGTGGAAAATAAAGAAAATGGTACTAGAGCGCATCGGACATATTCTTCGAATCTATAACGATCGCCAAACAAAGGCCATCGTGTTAGGATGGGATGAACGTTTGGAAGAGCCACCAAAAGCTCCGGGGCAGAAGCGGAAGACTCTCCTGTACTGGAAAGGTGTGTTACGGGAAGCGGGAATCAGCTAGATGGAGGCGAGGCGACTGGCCAGTGATAGAAAAACATGGAAAGCAATCGTCAGAAAGCGGATAGACCACATCGCAAAGTGAGAATGGAGCCAAGGCCATCACAGTGATCCCGTAACAGCGGTGGATCAGCGGAATGTAGCGGTCACTGACAACGACTCTATGCGATGCAAAATCGGCAGATGCTATAAGGTATGCAAGTCAACAGCGGGACTTTGTATATGTACACCAAAAGCGGATGCACACGGACGACAATGACATGAAACAGTTCGTCTGTCGCAAATGCGGAGCCTATGTTGCATCGGAAAACACAGCAATCAACCACGAAAAGGCCTGCAAAGGTGCCAGAGCCCAAGACGCGAACCTGCGAAAGATGCGGAGGGGATTTCTCGAAAAGCAACATCGCCCGTCACCGGCGGGCTTGCACCGAGGGAGAAACAGACGGCGGGCCCAGAGGTAACGTCGAGCACGGCGGAGGGTGTTGGCGCGGGTTTATCGCCCAAAGCGAGCCGAGTGCAACCAATGCGGCAAAGTGCTGTCTGCAACTAATATGGCGTGACAGAAGTCCTGCGGGGGGGCGGAACTAGAAGAGTGGAGCAAACCTCTGGCGGAGGTGAACGCTCAGTCCAGTCCAGTCCATGCTATAATAAGGCAAACTGTGCTACTGCTTGCACAGTTTCAATAAATACAGTTCATTGCCAACATTGCGGTGTCTGGCTGCGTTGCACATATGTTACGTTACTCCAATATAGACTAATTTCCAAAGTTTACAAGCGCACGGGCTGGCGCTTGGTGCAATTTTTATTAGCCAAGTTTACAGCTAAGTATTTCTAAATAATCCATACTCTGTCGCCGAGTATGATTGGTTTAATTTAAACATACACTGAAGACTTCTGAATGGACAATTAGCTGCTACAAGCATCGATTTGGCTTTGTTTTATTAACACACTCCTGCAGGGTCAAGATGAAAAATTCCTTCTGAAATTATGTGTATATACTACTTACGCTTCACAGGGCAATTACTCCCTGCTATATAATATGGCAAAGTAGTAGCGATTGTTTCCATCTATTTTTAGTCCGCCATCACTGTGATCCTTGAAAATTAAAATGGTGTGCGAGTCCATGCGACAAAAGAAAAATGTATTCAACGACATGAGGATTGAAAACAATTTTTCAATAAAAATGTTATGATATTACTACCAAAAGGTAATATCATGTGTGTTATAACAAAACAGGTGACCATGAAAGAATGCTTACGCTATAGCAAAGGCCACAAATAACCGATGCTCGCTCGCACGGATGGCGACCATCATTTCTGCCGCATGCAAACTGACGTCGCTGTATGGGAGCTGCGATAACCAAGTAAATGCGACTAACCTGACTGAATGTCGGCCTATTGTGAATTCGCGAACACTTATCACCGTGACGACATGCCCCAATTTTGAAATAGAACGAACAGTTGACCCTGAATAAAAATATATACTTGTAGCAATGTATAATTTTGCCGAATTTCTGACTGACTGGTAAGTACTTCAGCTTCATAGAATTTCCGTCAAAATCCTCAAAATTTTGCTATAATTTTCGTTATTTGCAAAGGTCATGGGCTTGACCCCTAGTTAAGCCCCCCCCCAAATTAGGGATCCGAGAGGACCCTGGGACTGTGAACGCATATCTCACAAGCGCAAACAGGCCGGATTATTATATCAGCATATTTGCGATAAAACGCTGTTATATTTGAAAAAATTAATTTCCAGAGTTACAATTTTCCAAACTTGGATACCTTACGTATTTTAGCACGTTACAATTATTCTGAGGTATCATGTTAACAAATGGCCTACTCAGAGACTGTTCAAATCTCGCTAGGCTAATCCGAAACCATACAAAATGTCTCGGGAATTTTTAACCCGCTAACTGGAGAGTAATGGTTAAACGCACCTGGTTGGGGCCACACCAGTTTGATCTTTACTGGCGTTCGCCCCTTGAGTCCATGGATTGCCACGGACAGTAGAGTATCATCGTATCGTACTGCATGAAAAAATAATCACAAACAGCAAAATATCATTGTCTTGTGAGAGTGCCAGAGACATGAAGTCGACTTTTGAAGACATCCACGGTCGACGCTGATACAATAGACCCATCCAACTTGTTCCATGGATTGATCACCCTGTACACGAAAGCGTTTCTGCGAATATTTGACTTAGGCTGTTCAGATAATTGTAACTTGAGTAAGTGACCACGTAACCCCGCGTCGCCGGCGAAAGTAAACATCTTTTCTATAGGAAAGTCTATTAAATTGTGCACGATCTTGTATAGAAGAATCAAATCTGCACGAAACCGCCGTATCTCTGAGCTTTGTATACCGAGTTCACTGAGGCGATCATCATAATTTAGATCCTCTAGACCCCAAAGCATTTTCGAAGCACGTCTTTGCACAGCCTCGATCAGTCGGATATGTCTTTTCAAATGGGGCCCCCAAACACTAGAACAGTACTCCAATCGCGAGCGTACCAAGGCATAGTATAAGGCTAGGAAAGCACGAAGTGTCAAACTATGAAATGTACGGCGAATAAAAGCTAACATCTGTTCAGATTTACCAACAACATGAAGACAATGAGTAGCACTTTTCAAGTCACCCGTTATTATAACACCAAGATCGTTAACGCCTTCTGTGGAACAGTTGGGAATGATAAATTGCTTGCAAGAGTATGCATGCGGGCCTAGGCATCCAAAGTGAATATATTTAAACTTGGATATATTAAACTCCATGTCCCACTTAGTACACCAGTCAACAACTGCATCGAGATCCTGGTTACGGGCCCTTAGGTATTTCGGCTCCCCAGGTCCTATCCTCAACGATTGAGAATAGGCCAATTTTCCTCGGTGCGACAAAAATATCGAAACGCTTCGTTATGGAATTGAAAAAACCCATAAATTGTATCCTGCAGAGCTAAAAACAATAGAACTCCTGTCAGTCGATAACGTTTTACTGTACATATCATTAAATCGCAGATATCCCCCGTTCGGTTCCGCCGGGTACTTTCGAGGCAGTTTGGGAAAGCCAGCGTCAAACGATTAAGTCATAATTATCAGGTACTTCTAGCTACAACAATTGGAAAGTAGATCTGGCGGCAGATGTCTCTACAGTATTCACATGCGCATGCTCTTCCAACCTAGGTGACGCCTAATAGCCTATAACCCGTGACGTAGTGTTATAAAGTCAACCATATTCACATGTCGTTGAATATTGCAGTTTGAAATTAAACAAATCTATCGGGTTGAACGATCTCAACGACTGCTCTATGCAATGCATGTCATTATCCATCAACCTCATTATCATAATGTGTGCATTGAGAAGACAATGCCCCCTGATCACCTGAATAGCAACCCGAAGTGGATCCTTGCTCAATTTCCGAAGGTATCTGGTCTTTCTTAATTCAACCATAGGATGAATATGTAATCATATTTGCCGAAACCATTCCCCTATTGTCTGCCTGCCCCTGAGTTTTTTCCAACAGTTACCTAAGAGCACGTTTTACTGTTGAAGTTGTAACAGAAACATGTGGTGCCGGGCCACATACACCCCCCTTAGCGCCTTTCTTTGCCAATCAGTCAGCCACCTCGTACCCAACAATCTCTCGGAGTGGTCTCTAACCCAACATTACACCCTGCTTTCCGGTTCTCACCTGTTTAAACATCCTACATACTCCAGAACACAAAAGTATTAAGAGCTTTCAAAACAACTGGACTATCACTGCATATTCTGATCTTTTCTGTGAGATGACGACTTTTCTGCTGTGAACTCAATGAACAAAGATAAAAACTTTTTGGCAAAGCAGAACTTAATTCTACACAGACCTCCAATAATCCAATGTTAAGGTAATGATACTTTATTACATGGAAAAATCATGGAAACTCCTAGATTTGAAGGAAGGTAACGCATATATGTCAGGCTAGCCCAATTCAGTGCAATGAACCTAATGTTTAAGCATCTTTTCCTTGCAACAGCTGTATATATACGATCCCGAAGATTTTAACAGACCATATTTTTGGCAGAGATGACACATACATAATACTTCGTGGCAAATTCTGTAAATACTGCAACTCCAGTCTCAGTTAAAAAATATTGCAAAACAACTTCGTGAATATAACAAACTTGAAATAAAAAAAAATTGGCAACTTTGCAAATATTAATAATGCAATCAGACAGACGCATGCTTAATTTAGAAGAAGTTTAATGAATAAATTTTAATTTTAGAATTTATGAAGAGTTAACAAAATGTAATTTAATGTTACTCTTTACGTTCTTTTAAATTTCACTTTTAAATCGCACGCGTTTCTTTCCACGACACAGTGAAATGAAGACCTACTTCCTGTGATAGGCTAAATAAGATCCTGGACTGGTCTGAACCTGCGAACAGGCGTACCGGCCTTAGTGAGATGAAATTGCATCACTAGAAAATATATATCTATAACGTGTAACTCACAAAGATAGCGGATGTGGCCACTCTGCCCTTATTGACGATTTTGTGGTTCCAAATTCAGGTCCCTAAGCCCATGTACAGTCCCACAATACTTAAATTCTACGACCAGTTTAGTCATACATCAAAGCTCTTTATTTCTTCTTTCAATGACCAAAAAGACAAACTTTTGAAATTTGTAAATCAGAAATTGAAAAAATTGTAATTTGCAGAGCTATTTTTACGTAGTAGTGCCCAAGCACTTGCCATATTTGATGCACACCAATACATGACAATACAATTGCTTTTATCGCATCTAGTAACCCTGAGTACCTATGTACACGTTCGATTAACCTACGTTTATGATCCAAAAGTGGCGAAATTTGACTGTTTTTATTGCTAAAATTTAAATTTAGAAATTTTAAATTCAAATTTTGCTCCAGCACTGTCGCATAGTGTTAATAACAGCCAATATGGCGTTAAAACAATGAAACCAACTTAATTAAGGGATTAAATAACTCTGTCCTCCCATAGTTCACCACCAACAAGCAAATAATTGGCTTCGTAAAAATTTTGAAATTTTCACTTTTTGGAGATATATATTTTTAAATTTTGGCTCCTGGCTTCAAAACAGCAGATCTGACAAAAATGCATACCAGCGAAGCTGTAGTACTCGATGAGAGGTTTCTGGATCTGGTCTCGCTAGAAAGCCTAGATCTCGAGACATAAACCTCGATATATCGCTACCAGGATAACCAAATCTCAAAAACATGTGAGCCTTTACTCTTTTGGGGTCCATTTTGAACCGGAAGATGTGGTCGTCGGATTTAGCGTGTAATGAAAGGCACAAATAGACCCAATTTGTGTGAAGCTCTTTTCATCTGGTGATGAGTTATCGTCTCCAAAAATCATTTTTGAAGTTAACAATGCCGTGGAATTTCCATCACTTCTAGTCAGGCATTGTTTGAAAAACACTGCGAACAAAAGAAATGTCTTATTATACATCATCCCACGAAAAGAAAATATTTTTGAAATTTTAGTGGAGCCGGGCTCTAATGCAGTATGAAAATTTTCAAAACGCCGCAGATGAAAAAATAAGGACTTAGAGGACAAACAACTAAAACAGATGACGCTTGTAAAAGGACGATACCCCAAGCGCATTGACATGTTCAGGTAAAATTTAGCCTTTCCCAGTACAAAAACAACCTTGTACTTTCATGCGCGACTGCTGAAAGAATAGGCAAATTTTGTTCTGATAGGCTAAAAATATGCGAATTATTCCAAGTTTGACTAAAAATACACAAATTCTTCAGGGCACGGCTAAAAATAGCTAAAATTTTTAATTCCTAGATATACAATACTATACACTAATGTACTGTTATGCAAGACATATGATATACTGTACAAGAAGAAATGGTCAACAATTAGCAATTCTAATTCGGAATATATATACATACAACATGAAATCAGTTTTAGACAGTTTTAACATATCCTCGTGTTACAATAAAGCTAAAGCCTAAACCCTACCGCTTATAGAGGTTGGTACGGTAATTTAAGTATTACTCTAGTTCGACATTGGTCAAAGCATATTCGGATGTTTTTGTCAATGCAGCGCAAATCAATCTACATCCATTGATGTTTTCTGGAAGGCTGTTTCAGACATCGATTCTATGCTATAAGAGCGCTTGACATAGTGCGTTTGCATTAGGTTTGGTCTTCTTAGCTTAAGAGAATGACCTCGGGTATTATATATACGTGTTGGAAAGTTGGAAACCATGTTGGAAACCATGGCGGGGTTAATTTTTCGATGCAAGCATTTAAAAGGCCCTCCTTGGGTTGGGGGGGAAAATCAGGGAAGGGGCCCACCATCTTTTCAGGTATAGCCCCCATAGTCTCTGGACCCCCAATCATCTCTCACCCCCAAAACCGATCTCTTCGAGATCAGGGTCACCCCTTTTCAGGTATAACCTCCGATATGCTGATTCAACATTCTTTTATTTTCGGATTTTTGGGGGATATGGAGGCTTTTCTGGCAATTTTTTTCCTAAAGCTTCGCTTTAAGATTCTTCCCCCTAACCCCCGGGGGGTAATTTTTCCCGCTCTTTCCAATGGAGAAGGTTTCAGGGCTCTATCTCTTAAGGGGGCTTCAGCAAGGGGCCCTAATTTCAGGGGTCGGAATTTTTTTAAAAATGTGGATTTTGGGTTTTTTTACATTTTTTACCATAACTTTTTATTGGATGGACCGATTTGGCTCAAGTTTGGACATGAAATAGAAGATCCCATGCGCTATCGAACGGTGTATGGTACGAATCCGTAGGTAGTCAGGGTAACGACATATGGAGCCCGATACTGGCAATGCAAGCGAAAACTGATATTTTTAAATGAAATTCTTATGCGTTTAAATGGATGGATTTTTGGCATTGGTCATATCGTGATTAGGTTTAGTGGGAGAACAGCTTAGTACGGGGGGTCCGGGGGGCCCCCGCGTTAGGCTTAGGCTTAGGCTAAGGGTGGCGGAGCCCCCCGGCTTAGGCTTAGGCTTAGTCTAAGACTTAGGCTTAGTCTAAGGCTTAGGCTTAGTCTAAGGCTTAGGCTTAGTCTAAGGCTTAGGCTTAGTCTAACATTTATATTGCAACGTAAATTATAACAACTTACAATTAAAAAGGATGTTGATCGCGAATTTGGCCCACTACAGCTCCGAGGATGTTGTGGGAGAAACGGCGGCGCCACTGAAACTCGATCAAAGTACGGTGGAACAATGTGTCGGGTATGCCTTGTCGACGCCTCATGAAGTTCTTAAGGGTTCCCCAGAGGCCATCGATGTTCTGGGTGTGGGCATGGACGTTGTCTGGGTTAACGAACTGGCGGTTGTGATGATTGACCGTTGCATGAAGATATGGCTGCGGATGGGGTAAGCGGCGGAGACCTTGGACATAAGTTTGGTAACTGTCCGTGATGACGCGTGTGCCGGGCCGTATATGTTGCTGGATAAGAGGTATGATGGTCGCAGCGGTACGATTAGCAACCGAAAACAAAAGGCAGTTGCCGGTTTGACGCTCGATCATGCCGACGACCCATCCATGTTTCCTTCTGGGCATGCCGCGGTTATATTTTTGCCGAAAGAACATGGATTCGTCCACCTCAACATCAAGGCCTGGCCCTCCGAGTACAGTATTTTGGCAGTGTTGATTATCGTAGGCCACAGCAATGTCACGATAGTAGTTATACCAATTCGTTGCTGTGTCTGATGCAATGTTAGCCTGCTGCATAATCCATTCAGTGGGCAAATTGTCGATGTAGGCAAACATTACCAAAAGTGCAGTGAACAAGGAGATGTGTTGGCCGGCAAAGAATGAGTTATGGCGTATAGAGGACTTGTGGCGACATGCTTTGCATCGCCATTCATAATTGTCACCTCGGCCTAAGTCGCCTCGAGCCGCTAGATACATGGCCTCGCCGCACTCACAGTTCCGGGAATTTGCAATTAAACCCCATTCAGCCGCTAGTTCTATTATGTCGTCATATGTCCGACATTGCTGTACAAATTGGGTGTAGGTCATACGAATGTTATCAACATTGTTCCGTTGAAAAACTCTAATAGGGTTAATAATGTTAAATCTGTTATTTGTTGGGCGTCCGCGGGCAGCCATTACTATATTTAATGTGATTAGTTAATATATTATTGAAATTAGCCTGAAAGTTAAGAAATATATTTTGAATATGGTAACATTTTATATCGTTGAAGTCGTCTCGTGGAGCTCAGTAGTTCGAAAATGGTTTTTCAGCCATAACTAGCTAAAGAGTGAAAATATCATGATAAATAAGGCACGGTTGAATTTGTCTCGTCATTCTGCGTGTATCTATGCTACTTATGTCTATTTTGCTCATAAAAATTTTTTCTCGATTTTTCAACGTACCGGGTCCCCCTTAGTACTGAGGGCAAAATTTGAAAAATTTCAAAGTTGTTGGAATATGGTCAAATTTGGTACCGTTGAACTCGCCTCGTCGAGCTGAGTCGAATGGTACCAAAATCATCGCTGTACGACGATTCCCTGATTTTCCCCCCAACCCAAGGAGTGCCAAATTCAATTATGTCATGATTTCTTGGTTGTTTGTAATTTTTAATTCCCACACATTTATTCCCTGGCTCTGGTACAGCATTTTAATTTTTTTTCTTCATTTTTTTTAGAAATAGTAGCAGTCATTAGTATAATACATTTAGTTGAAACCAGAGGAACATCTGCGAAACACAGCGGAATTTGGAAGCAGGGGAATCCTCTAATCCACTGTGCAGAGACCAACCATGATATTAGCCAATCGTTTTGTTTTACTGGGCTCTGAGCTTTTCGAATGGTACCCTATCGATGAGTAAACTCTGTGACTGGAAACACAAGTATATTATCCAGGGGCGCAAGTTGTAATTTGACATAAGATGTTGAAGAAATTTGACAAGAATAGCAGTTGGTGAACGGTTAACTTCACAGAAAGATTAATGGCAAAATATCACTAACATACATTTTCCTAGTTGTCAAGACAAAAAAATTAATCATCGACTGAAAAGAAACCCACTGGTATCAGTACACGTTCGACGGAGCAATACAAACCCAATATTGTTAAGCAACGTAAGATTGACAGTTGCGGCTGTAAGCTCACATAATTACCTCGAGACTATACTCCACGGAGTTTCCTCAGTTCTACGAGTTATTCAGTTTGAAGCACTATAGGAGGGCGTTATGATTAAGTTAGCGTTCGTGATAATTATTCTGCCACTCTGATTTCTTTTTCTTTTTATAAGGAACAATATTGCTAAGTACGATTAGTTATTTTTTAAGTATTTATTTGTGTAGTTCTGAGCCAATAATTTAGGTTCCTGACGAAAGTTTGGAAAACACGAAAATAAAACTAATGACCTTTGAAACGCCATTAAATCCACATAATTCTTTACGCTTGCCTTTAAAATACCAGAGACATGAAATAAAAACCTCTAAGACAATCCGCTGACCATAAAATCCGATCTTAATATACTCCAAACAAGACCGTAACCATTTGAGCTGGCTGCCAGACTAATGCTAGCTAAGTAACCACTTTAATATTTAAAACAACAAATGAAACCAATGCGTAATTCTTTACGCAGATGCAAGCAGGAACTAAATCGTTTAGCATAAACACAAACAGACAGCATAATTCTTTACAATGAGCTCTACCACAATCGATCAGCAAACGGCTGAACGAAACTTTGCATCTGAAAAAGAAAACAAAAGCCAAACTACATGTTAGCTAACTTAAGAAAAGAACGAAGATTATGCAAATCTACCCTTTAAATGGCATAACCTTTAAATGACAACAAAATAATTGGGATAAGGACGAAAACGAGGTGGAGGAATATAATAAGTTAAAAACTGAATTTTAGGTGGGAAAAGGAAATCTTTTAGGTTTTTGGCTCTTTTGAACCCTTTCGGTAGCCTATGGGACCCCCGACAGCAAATCCAAAATTGTTTCTATAACATGGAGGTAGTATAGAAAGGTCAGATTCTACTTACCTAATTGCGCGCCGGCTGTTTGTGATTAGCGAAATAAAACAAAAATATATTGAATATGTAGCATGGACGAAATAAATGGTTTATAAAAAGGCCAGCGGTAGGTCTTACTGAAAAAGGAAATTGTTGAATACTGCGGCTTTAATTGCTGTGATGCCGACCAGGGATAGTTTAGTCGGTGGAGCATCTGCTTGCGGGTCCAAGGGTGGTAGGTCGTACGCTCCAATAACACCACAGCAAACTTTTCGGATAGCTGCTTTTCAAATTATTTTTTCTTCAAAGTGCTAGCGCTTGCACTACATCAAAACAAAAAATAACCTCCACTAGCTATGACCACACCGCGTAGGTTTTAACCCAATTGCATTCAGATATTAATGTAAATATACATTGTTGTACACCATGAATCAACGTTCTACTCGATCTACAACGGGAGACGATATTTCGACATCTGTGCCTTGCTATGATCCTGCATGCACAATCTCAAATGGTGTAATTCAGACGGCAAATGGAGACGTGCCCGTCGTTTGTCGTTTTTGCCTGCGCACTTTGCACCGGGTATGTACTGGAATTTCTGTTTCTTCTGCAAATGATTTAGCCAGAGGAAGTGAACAATTTACTTGGGGCTGTTCTCATTGCGCTACTAGAGTAAACAGTATACTAAACTGCACAAACGAATACATGCAAAATGTAGATGCGCTTACAAAAAGAGTAGAAACCTTAGAAGCAACTTCATCTGAAAAGGGAATGAGTGGCAAAAGGTGGTAAATGAGTTGCGCGAAATAGAATATCGAAAAAGTAATATAATGATATTTAATTTGCCAGAACCAGTGGCGGAAGATGGTAAATCCCGAATGATTGAGGACACTGAAAACGTTAACGACATTCTCAAAACGTTGCAGCTAAATAAGCCAAATAGTGATGTTGACGTCGAAGTGAAAGTTGTTGCCCGCGTCGGTAAGATAGGAAATAAACATCGCCCGGTGAAAGTTATTCTTGGTTCTCACGATCAGAAGCAAAAAGTGATGGCGTCGACTCAAAACCTTAAAAATAGCAGGTATCAATTAATAAGCATTCAAGACGATTTGACTAAAAATCAAATAGCAGCTGACAAACAAATCATGGATAAACACAATCAGTCA
>JASANE010022335.1:0-10773 GCA_030248225.1 Trileptium ribeirensis | reverse complement strand
AGCGACCGAAATGGGCTGACCACGCGAAGTATGAAGCCATTAAAAGGCAACGTAGAGCGTTTAAGAAGTATAAGGAACATAACACTTCCATCTGCAAAACATTAGAAACGATAGTTCGGCAAGCCTTACAAAAGCATCTAGATGATAATAAGTTACTAAACACATCCCAGTTTGGTTTCACAAAGCAACGGTCATGCTAGTTACTCTTAATGAAATTTCTTGATGATATTAGTACTAACCTAGATCAAGGTGATTCAGCTGATGCGATTTCCCTCGATCTGAAAAAAGCATTTGACAAAGTACCCCACAACAAGCCGCTGTTAAAGCTCCACGTGTACGGTATCAAGAATACACTCCTACTATGGTTGCGAAATTTACGTATAAGAAGATTCCAGTATGTTTCCTTAGGCGATGTTTCCTCTTCCATGGTATCTGTAGATAGTGGAGTCATACGAGGCTCATCTCTAGGCCCATTATTATTCAATATATACTGAAATGATTCATATTCTTGCAAATTCTTGATCGTGTGGCTGGATTTGGTTTTCTAGTCGAAACATGGGAATCGGTATATTATATTCTGTGAAAGGTGTGGGAAATCAACATTTCGAACGACATTGTCTATTTTTATTGGTGATGTGTCGATGATACAATTTCTCATATATATATGGTTGGCGAAATGATTCGGTGGCTTCTTGTTGGTTTTTGCGGATGAATTGAATTTTACTGTGTATTTACGGCCCTAGTCGATCGAACGGACGGAGTGTATTTTAATACGGCGGAAAGACTAATACTGTGGTTGGATAGCGCAAATGTTAGTTTTTGATTTAGAACCTTTGTTCAATTTTTGTTTAAACTAAGGAACGCTTTGAGAAGACTAAGTCAATGTACTCGTATTCGCCTTGGCTCGGGCTGTGACACTACAATACATAGTCGACTTTGACCATTACTGCAGCTCAGCAGTTACTAAATTCGCCGATGATGCTAGCATTTATAGACGAATAAATAAACGAAATCCTGGTCTGGATGTATACTCGCTGCAAGAAGACTTAAATGGCGTCTCCGAATGGACAAACCACTGGCAAACGGCATTTTCGACTTCAAAGTGCAACGTAATTCACTTCGGATCCAACAATATCCGTAATCCATACACAATGGACAATACCCCGATAAAGAGCTGTGAATCTGTTAAGTACTTGGCATACAATTATCTGCCGATCTGAAATTCTTCAACCATTGCAGCATGATTTCCACAAAAGCTAACAAAACAATGGCTCAAATACTACGCGCCTACAGATATATTCTATAGATCGGTAATGCTACTGTACAAAAGTTTAATAAGACCTCAATTAGAATATGATACCAGTACATGGTCGCCCTACGTCAGGAAAGAAGTTTCAATCATTGAAAGAGTCCAACATAGAGTCACCAAAACGATTCAAGACGTCACAAACGAGCCATATGAAATCCGTTTAAATATCCTTCGCCTGCAATCGCTCGAACAAAGACGTATACGCAACGATCTTATACTGATGTACAAATTGATAAATGGACTCGTAGCGTTTGACTACTCACACTTCTTTGACATTATCGATGATCGTCGTGTGCGAGGTCACCACTTACAACTACGCTCTAAAGCCATCCTCAAGACAAATTTGCGTAGATACAGCTTTGCAAATCGACACATTGCTATGTGAAACAATCTCCCGGCCAGTGTCGTCTATGCCCCCTCTTTGAAAACATTTAAGGCGAGACTGCACCAATCTATTTTTCGATGATTCTGGATTGTGTGCTGCCCCTTCTAACACGATTTCAGGACGAGAATAGCGGGAACTTTCATGTTAGTTCCGTCGACTCCACCATGGAATGATGAAAAACAACTCTAATGAACACAAGTCTGGAAACATCCATGGTCGGTAGGTAGATTTCTTAAACAGCTGTTTTGACAAGAATATCCGAAGACAGCGTTATTAGCAGTGTCAAAATGTCACCATTATCACCAAATCACATCAAATCGTATAACATCAAGTATAATATATAATAATCAAGTATAATAGTATTGTAACTAAGTCAACATTAAATCGCGTAATATCATGTTTACCAATTTGCTGATAATTTAGTTTTCAACAGAATCAAACACGATGCCTCGTTTTGCTTTGAATATGCACGGTAAATCTGAAGTCCCTTTCAGTTGAGTTACGAATTCAATCGGTCGGATTTATAAAACATCATTATGACCGCCCCAGAATCATTAATTTGCTGCATACATTATCATCACGACAGAATCATAAATTAATACAGATTGATAAAACGTGAAAATGATGTCACAACCTGACTTTTATAACAAGGATATTTTATTATCATAGCAATATAAATATTGACAAAAATAACAATTCCGTTAGCGATATAACATTAATTTCAACGAACAGTA
Source organism: Trileptium ribeirensis (assembly GCA_030248225.1). Lineage (NCBI taxonomy): Eukaryota > Metazoa > Nematoda > Enoplea > Enoplida > Thoracostomopsidae > Trileptium > Trileptium ribeirensis. The sequence goes on along the minus strand of JASANE010022335.1, from coordinate 8,345 downwards.
TGCCAATCAAGGCTGACTTTGCGTGAATATCACCTGGGAGTCCCACTATGCAACGTAATAACTATCACGGTAAACACTAAAATCGCAAGTTAGTTCACGGTCGCTGACAATTTATCATAAAATGTGTAAGTCAAATAAAACTGTGTCACGCGAAATGAACAAAAATCACACTTTTGACAAGAGTTCGAAATATTTCGACATGCTTTGTGCAACAACAAAATAAACCGTCAACACCAAAGTTAATATATCCTTCTATGAATTTTTTAAAACTAAAATGTTTCAACGTCGTATAAAAACAGATATAGTTGTAATGCAAACTGCTAGTTGCAGCCATCTGTTTGTAACATCGCTTCCTAATGTTGTTATGAATCATGACTTTGCTGCGCCAACAGCTTTCAAAAAATAATCAAAGCTCTGCAATTGTATTAGGTTCGTAGTTATGGTGGTAAAAGAAGGCTCTGCGCTCCCTGCTTCAGCTCGGGCCCTCCTGCTGCAACAGAGAATAACTGTCATATTTATTTTGCTACTTATAGATAACAAACCAAATTTGAAACTCTCATTGAAATTCCTCCAGTCCCTTTCTGCTTAGTGGTTCAGGCTATCTCTACTGGTAAAATCCTCTGATGATGCGATGTACCAGTTGTCATAAAACTATGAGGCAGGTATGGACAGCTGTATGATTACAGCATCATGGATTGTTAACGCACTTTAACTAGGTGGTCACCGTTTATGCATGCATAAGCTATGTCGGGTACGGTGTCCACTGTATAAGTATACATGTATTTAAATATGGGATATATAGGTGAGCTATTTCAGGGTATTCTACGATTATTAGAACATGTGTTATAATTTGCCGCATGCAGTTTTCTTAGGTGTATCCAATTTTTGCTGGTGCACCGTGTCTAAACCGGGTGTGAAAGTTATCTTGCTGCAGTCCAACAGCGCAATACATTTACGCTGAAGTCATAATAGACATTGTCGCAACAGAAAACCCTACATTATCTTCCCTTTTGAACCAGTACCTGCAGAAACGAAATTTAAATAGGTCAAGTTTTACTATTATGAGGTCACAAACTCAAACTCAGCACCTACCTTCGAAGTATCAGGAGTGTAATAATACACCAACACTGCAATAACAGCAATATTTCTGTCTGAGGTAGCACATTTAAACATTATAGTGCCCTTTATTTCATTCTTCGATCACAAAAGTACGGAAAATACCAAAGTCTACTAGTCATAGGTTTTAAACTACGGTAGGAATTTAACGGTAGTTTTCACGCTAGAGTCTCAACCAATGTCACGTATGTACCGTTGTTTTAATCGCGTTCAGCAATTCGACATAGGTTAATTCTAGTAAATCCTAAAAGGAACAACTCATGCTAAAAATTCACAACTGTTAGTGCCAAATACGACATTTTGGGTCCCTGCAGTGTCCCGATTGTGCCTACTGCCAATCTAAACCAGTGAATCCAACGCGCCAAAATACTCTATAAATATAAAGGAAATTACTTGGTCAAAATTTTTTAAATTCAATTTTGGGTATAGTTTTATACTTTAAACCGCAGCTCAAAAACCTCAACTAGGACATAAAACTACAGCGCATCAAAGTTGAACTTCCTGGTGATATGATACTTATCATAGAACCTCCTTTTTCGCATTACGTTGATGAGCAGAACGGAGAAGAACTTAAAATATCGGAGCAAACAAATGACATATTGCTAAATCGATACAAGTTTTTCGATTTCTCGGTCAACGAAAATTGAGGGAATATCATACGTGAAACTGCCAATTAGATAAAATATACGCGTTTATTTAAAAAATTTCGAAAATACATTTATTCCGATATGTTGTAATTGAGAGACGAAACAAATATTTGAGGAACCCTTTTGTAATATATGCCGCTCGGTTTATTCACTCCGTTTTAACAAACTTTTTCATAACGTTGCTTGTTCACATGTTTGCATGTTAACAAACGCCAATTTTACAATATGTACGATGTTACGCAATGGTGAGACTATGACGCTTTTGTTGTAAAGCACAAATTTCTAAATACCGCGAAAGCACTACATGCGAACCTTACTCTGTTGCCTAAAGCACCTTACAAAACAGCTATAATTTCAAAGAATTTTTACGGCAGTAGTAGTGTAATTGGTAGAAAGTGGAAATCATCATTGCAAACAACTGGTTTGGATTAATGTAACGATTGTGTATTGAACACAAAAGCTAGAGATTTTTGGGAAATCAGTTCACGGCGTCCTATTTCATTTCAAATTTACATCGAACAAGCGTAGAAGGTACATTGGTAGTTTCATCTGCATTACAGTGGGTCTTTTGGCTCAACCTATAATAACCCCATGTTCACCTGTGTAACCATCATATACCCTAGTTAAAACTACCACTCATTTGGGGCCAGAAATTAAATATATACTGCTTGAAAATATATATAAAGGGCCCAATGCTTCAGAAGAAATGTGGCGGAGTGTCGGATTATAAAGTTCACAGAGACGCATGTTTACAAAGGCAGACTGTAATGATTTATCCTTTAATCACTGCGTAGTTGATAAATTGATTAGCATACGACTGCTAGAACATTACTTGTGGCGCCAAATGTAAATACTAGACTTCATACGGGCCAAAAAATTGGTGAAACGGAGACCAGCTCCACAAGCTATATATTTTGGTTTGCATATATACTAAATAGTAAATATGTTAATTATGTTTGTATATATTAAACATACAACCTAAACATACATTATTATGTATCGTATAACATAAGTCAGTCAGCTAAGACCACTCAGTTCAAATACGCGAAATTGTTATAAAAATTGTTAAACAAAACATTAATTCAGAGAATTTACTCTATGCACAGTTTAGAACTGCGTCTGTTAATTGTCAGTATTCCCACATTTATACACCTGGTTGTAATGCTCAGATTCTGGGTAGTTTATTGTTATTTCAGCGATCATAAATTGTTTATTGCGATAAATATACAAATTGTATTTACGTAGTATGCCTTAAAAGTTATATTTTCGTTTTTTCATTTTAACACTTGAGTAAAAGTTTCGGCTGATCTCATAAAACGAGTGAAAGTCAAACTGAAACAGTCAGCCATACAAAACGTTTCAGAAATGCATCTCAGCATGAAGAATATAGAATGTGTAATTAAAAGAAACTGAACAGCACTTGAAACAACGTGAAATCGTAATCACGGTAGGCGCAAAACGAGATTTCTAATTTATTGAATAGGTATCGAAAGGCTGGAATATTTTTGTGTAATATGTTCTAACTGTGGGAAACTATAAATTATAAACACCAACCAACGTGCGAAAATGAACATAAGTAATTTTGTTTCATGTTTCATGTATATTGTTAAATATTGTATAGCAAATCTCGTGAAATATCTCAATTAAAAGTAATGCGTCATTCGGAGCAATCACGAAATGCCTTTCAAACTATAGTTTCTGATCCGGTTATAGCAAGAGTTTATGATGAGCTCTTGAAGAATAATGTGACACTACGTTGCGAGAAGACGTGGTCAATTTTTCGTTATTTACCCCAATTGTCTGGGGGACAAGTTTTCCGCTTTTGTCCTGGTCTCCAACTTCCGTCCCACCCGTAAAATTTTGTTCTGCCTGTACAACTTTTGGTCTGTCCCTCCCAGTTTTGGTTCTGTCCCTCTGCTAACTTTTGTTCCAAATTCAAACAAGAAAAATAAAATAAAAAATTATTTTTGTTCGAATATAAAACAAAATTTGGGTATAATTCCTGCAAAAGTTCTGAAAAATTTATGTCGATTTTATTAAGTTAACTCCAACCCTTGCCTGGTGTATAATACAGTTGTACAATACAGCTGCGAACGTAAATATTATTTTCTCAAAACATTGCTTTTTCTGGCTATTTTCTAAAGACAAGAGTTTATAAAGTCCTAATTAATGATGGATCTAACCTATAAATCCAATCACATTATTTGTAACATCGCTATTAGCAGTACGATGGTGTTTCATGATGCAAATTAAAGTTGTCAAATCAACCAAGCTTGGGTCTACAAAAGTAGATTTTTGGTAAAATTTATATAAAAAATTTAAAATTTGATTTTCTAAATAAAGGAAAGTGTCACGGCACTTTGTATTGTAAACTTTAATAACGAGCCCAAAATTTAGGCTCCTAAGTAAAAGCGATATGTGTGAGATAAATTATTGCCTTGCAAAATACCAATTTCTGTTATGCGAATAACGTACCTTGGTAGGCGTGAACAAAGCAGTGAGGAATGGCGACACAGTTTCAGAAGTGTATAAAGTGGGAAAAATATCTGTCAGCAAGTGCTAACGCAACGATTAAATGTCAAGCATAAATAAATAGCATGAGCGCGTAAGACGATCCCTTCCACACCAATATAAAGTCGATGTTAGACGTCATGGGCATTTCTAAGCTTAATCTCCTCGTTTGTAAGGGGTCAAGCTTCGTTATCCTCGTACATTTGAAAGGGTTATTCGAACTTCGTGGTTTTGAGAGGAATCGGTTGGACAAATTAATCACTCACCTGCCTCAACTGTCGATAATCAATGCTGTTTGATTTCCCAAAAATAAGGCGGTAAAGCCAAATATCGCGGTGGCATCGAACCAAGGATTTCCATATATTAGAGTAAAGAGAATTATTATATTCTTTCATTTGTACACTCTTGGTTACGTACTGGCGATGATTAAACAATGTATTTAGTGTCATATTCATTTAAATCCTAATTCGATTAGCGTGCTAACCACCTCTCGGGCTGCAAATCCAAATGTTGGCATGAAATTATTTAATAATCAATTATATACAGGCTATAACCAGTTGGCTACAGGTTTACCCCAACATAAAGGTAATAAACAAAATGACAATCTTAATTAGAAAATGTGCTATGGTTGTTGTGTAGTCGAAACAACTTACACACCAGCCATGAACTGCAGCTTAAAGTCAGATCAGCATATTGCCTTGGTAAGTATACTCTATTTTTGAAGCAACCGTGCAGTGCAGCTTTCGACAAACTAGTTCATATTTGCTTCAGTTTTTCATGTATGCGCCATTCTAAGACGCATAGTAATCAGCATAAGCCTTTGCCTGACTTAAAATAAAATTTTTAATAATTTAACATTGATTGAAACAAGAGTATGTATAACAAAGAGATCGACAGTAAAAAACCATGTGTTTGAAACAAGCAGTTTAAAGTTTTCGAAATGAAACACGAAAGACGCAATGATTTGTGACCGTCTTTCGGTCATTGTTTCCATGTATATTGTATACTTAACCTGACAGAATTCTTGGCCCGTTTATCAATCGAAATATCGCAACTGGCACAATCTACGTGAGAATCCATGGGCGTAACCGCGAGCTGAAAATTGGAGGAGGGGTCGAAGTAAAATTATCAATTGACCGCTAAATGAAAGATGTGGATTCGTTATGCGGTGTAGTATGTTCAATAGAAACGTTATAGGTATTGACAAAATCTTCATTCGAACATTAAACTCCCAAAAAAAACCCAAAAAAACTAGGAAGTTCGAATCCCTGACAATCCCACAATTACGCCCTGGTAACATCCTGAAAGGTAGTAGGAAAAATGGCGTTCTTAGTCCTTGTAGTGTTGGGCACCGTGCTCATATAACACTTGTATCACCTGTTCCAGTGCTGCAGGTGGTGGAGGGTGGAAGAGAAGGGCCAGAACTCTATTGACACGCGATCTCTACTGCTGACTTTCGGATACGTGGTCGGACATGACAACTAAAGGCGACTGTGTGCATCGTTTCAATGATACATGTGTGAACTGCAGGTGAGAATTGTAGGCTTCCACGATTCAAAGGGTCATAGGTGTGGTCGATACCAACATGTAACACGTCAGCTAGCAAGATCTGTTTTGCCGCGGCATCCATTGTTATCCCTGTCATCGCATTTATCCGTAGCGTCTGGTTTTCATATTACATATTTCTCATTGCTTGCAATATGTTGGTTTGCACGGTTCGCCGAGATATATGTGTAGTCCGAGATGAGTTGTGCCTTAGCCGTGAAACGCGCAGTGTCTCATGCAAACAGCGACGCACAAACGTTTTCAAAGCACGATTCTTCTATTTATTTCGGTTTGCATTCAAATATATTATCATTATGGTAGCAGCCTTGGTTACCGTAACAAGATCACTAATTACTGCAAAATTTAGTAAAATAAATTGTTAGCACAATAAGTATCAAAATAGTTCAGGCAATATATGTTTAATTAAAACTGTGGTAATCGGTTCCTGTTAAAACAATTTTGATTTTTTTGCTACAATGTATATTAAACTTACAGAGCAAGAATATGATTTTAATAAATAAACACACTTTGTTGCTCTGGGGTCTTTTCCTTTAGCTCCTTCCCAGCCATAAATTTGGCACGATTCGACTTAGCTCTACGAGCTGATCTATTTTGCCAGTCTTAGGGAAAATTTTTTACGATTTTTTAGGTTCCCAGTGGACCTCTGCCCTTCGCACCGAAAAGTTTCCGAAATTTTTTTCTTATAAATGCGTAACTCCAGATATCATTGAAACCGCGTTGACGAGCTGAGTCTATGCGTTAAAATAAGCTGACACGGTTCAGGGATTAAAGATTTATTGAAATTTATCTGAAATCCCAAGCGTATGGCTAATGCTATGCCTAAGTTCGTTAATCCGTGAACCGATTGAGGTGATTTTGTCACCTTTCTAGACAGCTCGTCAATGCGGTTCGAATGACATAAAATAATGCATTTATCGAGAAATCCTGCGCTCCAATCAGAAATCCAGGCTACACCCCTGAACGCGACGAAGGTCGGATATCGGTATTGTGTGCAACGCTACAAGAACATTTTACATTATGTAACTTGAATTATCAGAAAGATATTTACATATCACGGATTGCATAAATATTTAAAGCGATAATCGAAATAAGTAATAGAAAAATTTATTTCTATTCACCACTTTAGACTTATACAAATGGCGGTAGACATAATGTGATATTGAATCGAATTTAGCTATAAGAACCTACATCGAATGCGACACATACTTGGGTACCGCAACCTAGTTCGGGGTCGCTCCGCTTACTCTCGCGTAACATGAAGCTGTCAGCAAAATCTTGCATGATTGGCCCGGCCACTAATCGCAGCCTACGGTGGTATGTAATGAAATACTGTGCAAGGATCCGGAAACAAAGAAATCCAGCGAAGCCTGTTTTGCGGAGCACATCATACAGTCTTAAGGGCGTTTGAACGGGTTTGAAGAGCAAATGATATATATTCTCATGCTTAGGAAGGATAAATACATCGATATAAAATACGAAGATGATATGTCACATTGCATAGAGCATTACATTAGAGGTAACGAATGCTACTATTTCTTCGTATTATGTGCACATTCTCAGCTGCTTGGATGATACTGCACTCGACATTCTGCACAGGAGAAGGCAAAACAAACTGACTATGGAATAGGTTATTGTAATACTCACTTTGTAGTGCAACAGCACTTTGTATATTTTGTCCGAAGGGGATAGTGGGCGGCGCAGCTTATATTTGCTCATACACAATCTCCGCGTCTTCAGCCTGCAACAATCCTTTGTGAACGAAGTGCTTTTGGAGACGTGGCCTGCCGCACACGTTTTCTCGCTTTAAAAAAACAAGCGCGTCAAACCTGCTTGACTATAGAATCGTTTCGTTGATGCCCAGTCTTTCAATAGTAATGAAATTAATAGTTTCTACTACTCTCAAGAACCATTTCTAAATAGTCAGAATTTGCTAAACCTTAACCAACAAGGGGTCGTTCATCGTCGCAGGAAGTCACTGTGTACCCAGTTGTTTAAATGTGCGCAGGAATGGCCTGCTGCATTGGATTCAAATAATGCAAGTGATGATGTTAATGCAGATTTGGCAAAGTTTTTATATAGTTTCGCACACCAAACTATAACAAAGATTTACGTTTATTCGATATGTGGAGTGAAATATTCAAATCCGACTCTCTGCGAGGCACGATATTTCACAAACAAACCACCATAACGCATCTTCACGCTAGAGAGACGTCAAATGCGGACTTCCGCAAGGTAGTGTTGTGGGCCCAAACTTGTTTCTTAAGTAAATAACTGTAACAGCTGGGGATTCTGCAATTATGAAAATATATATCATTAGCAGCAAATGGAGCATGTCCTGATGGCGATAGAGTATGACCCTTAATATATACTGTTCGATCCATTTTAATGTATATATTGTTGTACCTACGTTGTGCATAATACGATGTTCAAGGTCATGCTCCATCAGAATAGCGAGGCGCGGGATAAACGAAAACTTCCATAGCAATACGAAACTGAACGAGTACA
>JASANE010022334.1:0-10238 GCA_030248225.1 Trileptium ribeirensis | reverse complement strand
CACTTCTACTGTCCTATTCATGAGAAAAAAACTAGTTCAAAATTAATATCTATGTAAATATTTGCAGTGTTAATTATGCTAGTTGAATTACTATTTGCAATAACAACACTTCTACACCCTTATTCACGAGAAAATAACGGGTGCAAAATAAAAATTTGTCAAATGATTTGCAGTGTTAATTTCATGAGTTGAATTACTTGTTGCAGTAACAACGCTCCTATTCACCAGAAACTAACGAGCTCAAGATGAATATTTCTGTAAGTTTTAAGGCAAACGCTCAAACTTTTTACTCAAATTTTGAGCTCAAAATTTGAACAAATTTTGATCAAAATTTGACTAATTTTTAAAGAAAAATGGCAAAATTTCAAAATGTGCGATTAAAATTTGTGCTCAAATTTTTTCAGGTAATACCTCTGGTCCATGATTGGTTACAGGAATATTCTTGTTAAGTTTGAACAGTGTTCACACGTTCAAACTTACGGAAAATGCAAAAAAGATGCTTTCAAATTTTGATCAAAATTTGAGCTCAAATTTTGATAAAAATTTGAGCAAAAAGTTTGAGCGTGTGAACACTCCTTTAATTATGTTAGTTGAATTACTCTTTGCAACAACACACCTACACTCCTATTTACAAAAAATAACGAGTTCCAATTAATATTTATGTCAAAATCCAGCAAAACTTTCCTGTCAACGGCTGCATTTGAGTAATGCATTGATCAATTTGGCTAAAAGTAAGCACAGGAACTGTTACGATCTTTGTTGAAGAATATACTAGAGTAGTTAAATACTTTTATAAACTTCTTCATGAGGGATTTACTACAAGAAGTTTGCTGCGTTTCTTTGGGACTTGGTAATGAATCATGCATACTTAAAATCCAACATCCCAGGTGGAAGGTGGTGCCGTGTTAGGGAAGATAGGCTTTTGGCCTTCCATGGCGATGGTAAGCCGGCCTGCGTGATGGCGGTGGGGACAGTGTGCCGGGTGGGGTTTAGATTTTTTACAATTCATAATTTTCCTCAAATTTATTCAATTATTTTCGCAAATTGCCCTGAGTTTTTACTAAAATTCTCCCTAATTTTTACTATTTTTCCTAATTTGTCTCACTTTTTTTAATTTTCGTAAAATATTGCGACGCAAAATACTGGGACTAGATTACCTGCCAGGGTGGGTGCATATGGTGCGTCCGATACTTCAGGATACAAGCAATACCGGTACCCCTATGAGAAGGTATGCAAATGAAGATACAAAATATGTGACAAATATGCAGTTTAACAGATACGGCCTTTAATATTATTATTATAGGGCAATAATGTATACTTGCAAGACAAAAAGAATTCAAATGTAGTTTTAAGTGACTTTTAAATAAAGTTTATGTTTATAGCTAATTAGTATATATAAATTAAATATATTAAATATGATTGGCGCGGTATATATATATATGGCATTTGTAGGATATAATGATGGGACAGCATTGGTTTGCGGTGGCTTCAGATAAAGAAAAGAGAACTGGGAATACTAAAACTAGCGGCGATAGAACGGAATTTAAAAAAAACAAACTGCTTGTTTTCTCTTCTTACAGTAGTGCATAAGTATGCACTGCATACAAAAACGCAATCACTAGACGTTTGACATAGCAGCGGCGTTCTTGTTTTGCCCGTAGCATCGCAAATTATGTCTAGCTGGTTGAAAAAATTTTGCTAACATTAGATACAACAAAAAATTTGTGCATCGTAGGGATGATTCAATCGATTAGCCCGATAAAACTCAAAATTGGCTATCGGCAACAACAAACAAATCTCGACGCGTTGCGCTGAGTTTATAGTGTGATTCAAATGTTAAGTAACGTAAAAACAGAAAACCTTTGTGAACTTTTATATATAGTCAAAATATAGGCAAAAACCTCTGAAAGAAGGGAAAAATTATGTGGCATTAGACTTACGTGTCGAAGAAGAAAATTAATCTTTGTCGTTTCAGCATTAACAACCTATGGGAAATTTACGCTACATTTTTACCAATACATGCGATTATAGTATTGCAGTTACTAGTATGCTATCATACATTGCATGCTCTGTGAAAATTGGTCTGGCATAATAGATGACAGTAAAATATAGGCAAAAACCTCTGAAAGAAGGGAAAAATTATGTGGCATTAGACTTACGTGTCGAAGAAGAAAATTAATCTTTGTCGTTTCAGCATTAACAACCTATGGGAAATTTACGCTAGATTTCAGCCATACATGCGATTATAGTATTGCAGTTACTAGTATGCTATCATACATTGCATGCTCTGTGAAAATTGGTCTGGCATAATAGATGACAGTAAAATATAGGCAAAAACCTCTGAAAGAAGGGAAAAATTATGTGGCAAGAGTTAGACAATTAGACTTACGTGTCGAAGAAGAAAATTAATATTTGTCGGTTCAGCATTAACAACCTATGGGAAATTTACGCTAGATTTCAGCCATACATGCGATTATAGTATTGCAGTTGCTAGTATGCTATCAAACATTTCATGCTCTGTGAAAATTGGTCTGGCATAATAGATGACAGTAAAATATAGGCAAAAACCTCTGAAAGAAGGGAAAAATTATGTGGCATTAGACTTACGTGTCGAAGAAGAAAATTAATCTTTGTCGGTTCAGCATTAACAACCTATGGGAAATTTACACTAGATTTCAGCCATACATGCTGACGCCCCAACGCGTAACGGGAGAAGCCGGCGTCGGCGGGGAGGAGAGGACCAAGTTGTCTCAGGGAGTAGAGGACCTTGGGGAGAGGGGAAGTAGTTTGAAAGGGTAGAAGCCTCCGGGGAGATGGGAGGTCGTCAAGGGGGGTGAGGTGACAAAAAGTTGATGAACCCCCGTCGTACTCTCAGTTTTGTCAATTTCACTTATATTTCTGACCAATTTTCCGCAATTGTTGCAAAAAATCTTCGCAACCCGTCGGTCCGGGGTGGTAGGGTCGTCCCCTCACCGGAGGAGAGGGTAAGGTCGTACCCTCTGTGAGTAGACCAGGGCCTCGGAGTGAGGGGGTAGGGTCGTCCTCTCAGGGGGTACACCAGGGCCTCGGGAAGGATAGGGTAGTAACATCAGAGAGTAGCCCACGGCCTCGGCGGGGGAGGGTGTCCGAAGTCTCTGGGGTAGCCCCACTGAACCTCTGCTTCGGCATGTATAATTGAGCCTTCCTAATTATTAAAATGTATCGCGTAGTTATGTCATAGGGGTTATCGTTGAAGTAATGGCTCTGTCTCGGGCATGCTTCCTAAAGACGGATCTGTTGTAAAAAATTTGAGCTATAGATTTGATCCCAATTATTAATATGTACCGCGTAGTTATGTCATAGGAGCTGTCGTTAAGGTAATGGCCCTGCTATAGGGAAGCTTCATCGGCACACGTCTGCTGTAAAAATTTTACACTATATATTTGAGCCCAGTTATTAAAATGCATCGCGTAGTTATATCATAAGATCTATCGTTGTAGTAATGCCTCTGCCACAGGCAAGCTACCTAACAACGCGTCAGCCGTAAAAAAGTTCACAACAGATTTGAGCCAAATTATTAAAATGTACCGCGTAGTTATGTCATGGGAACTGTCGTTGAAATAGCACTGCCGTAGGCAAGCTACATATGGCCGCGTGTACCCTAAAAACTTTTGAACTATAGATTTGTACTCAATTATCAAAATGTACCGCGTAGTTATGTCGTAGGAACTGTCGTTGAAGGTAAGGCACTGCTATAGGCAAACTACGGATGCATCTACCGTAAAAAAATTTTGAACTATAGCCTTGAGCCCAATTACTAAAATCTACCGCGTGTTATGTCATAGGACTTGTCGTTGAACAGACGATAGTAGTAATTGTCAAGATGGTTTATACTGAGACATAATGTAGTTCAACCATTCTTTACAAAAGGTAAAAAAATTGTGAAAATATCTTTATCTAAATAGGCGTAAACCTAGACAACATTGTAATTGGTTGCACAAACTATTAAAATAAACTTAGCGGTATTCAATGCAGTAAAACGTGTATGAATTGTAGCAGTTAAAATCAATTTGACAATATACAATCAGTGTGTAAAAATATTTCCAACACAACTAGGGTAATTTAATTGTGGTAATACATATTTACTAAAATATTAATTTTGAACTAGTTTTTTTCTCATGAATAGGACAGTAGAAGTGTTGTTACTGCAACGAATAATTCAGCTACAATAATTGACACTGAAAATCGTTACAAGAACATTTGTTTCAAAGTCGTTATTTTCTCGTAGATAAGAGTGTAGAAGTGTATAGTGTAGAAGCGAATAATTCAACCAACATAATTAACACTACAAATCCTTTACCCTCATCTATCCATTCAGTGCAAGGTTACAGGGTAAGGGCCAACTTCCGGCTGATTTACGTCGAAATATGGTTTTTAACTTATAAAAATCGTGTAGAAAACTATAGGAGTATTGTTACTGATAAGGTATTTTAGCCGGTACAACTGTTTCATTGCTAACGTTAGCTGTTGTTAACTGCCATATGTATATGAAAATCTTGTCTATCTTCTGTCAAATCAAAACAAATTTTAGCTGAATTTGCCTCAAAATTAAGTATTAACTTCTTTTCCCGTAAACTAGCGTATAAAAGTGTTGCTACTACAATGCTGCCTATTTTAATTGCGAGAAAAGTTTAGCCAAACTCATTACCAAGTTACAAATGTCGACGATAAAATGTAGGTTTATTTTAGCTCACAACGGATGTTAATTCTTTCTAGCAAAAATGCGAGGTATATTCAAATCAGTATTAATATATTAGCCATTACGAACCGTTCACCGTGTCCATAGAACGAAATTAGTGGTTGCTGCTAATCAGTTTCTGAATTATAGGTGATGCTAAATTTTTTTTGCAAATTACAGGCCATATATAAAATAAATCTTAAAATACTAGCTATATAATTAATTAAACTAACCTACATTATCCAATCATTTATGTAACTCTTGAAAAATTATCTAACTATTCCATTATTTATGTTTAATTTCAAACGTTTCGCCATGTACCATATTCGGAGTGGTATCAAGCACAATATGCTCACAATTACTATGAGCAATATATGAAGTGTCTACAGTTTAAAAGATCATGTGGATATGTCCGCCTTCGAGCTCAGGAACTGGATTGTCCAAACGTAGTTGTTGCCAAATTAATTCTAAGCTAATATCATAGCTTATGACGTCAGAATTTTAATGTTTGGTGAATTATCTAGTTAATTACAGTTAATATTAAAGCAAAAATATTTTAGTTAGCAAATATTTAACGGTCAAATATGGAAACTGATTCATACATTTTAGGTTAAAATTTTATAACTAATAGACTATGTATGTACTTCGCATGCAGCAATCTTGTGGTAGCAATATCGACAGTTAATCCGCCCAGTTGAGGCGTGAAAGTTTGGGTTTTTTAGGAACTCAAATTTTTCCCAAAAACTTTTCCTTGTTTTTACCAATTTGTGGTAAATTGTTTCCAATTTCCCCTAATTTTTGCCGATTTTCGTCTAATTTTTGCCTATTTTTGCTCAAATTATCGTCGCGCCTTTATCGTGCCTCGGGGAGCGAAGGCGGGGTGAGGAGCGTTCTGGAAGGGGACGTAGAAAGGAGGCTGGACCCTTGGTCCGACCTCCGACTCCTATCGACACCTATGACCTACCAATTTCGACTTAGGCTAAAAACCTCCATTCGAGTCACATTTAAGCAAATTTTTTGGATGCTCTTGGTACTTTAAATTTTTGAAAAAAAAATTTCTCATTGAATGCTTAATTGTTATATAATTCGAACAGCATTAACGATTTGGGCCGAATGGTGTCAAAATCAGTTCAACTCAAGGGTTAACAGCTTATGCTAAGGCTTAGAACTCACAAATATGGGCGTAACTCATTAAACGATGTCCAAATTGAGCTAATTTTGAATCATTCGGCTCAGTTTTTCAATGCTGGTCGAATGGTATATAGAACTAAACATTTACTGGGATTACTGGGGGACGGTGACCGAAAAGGCCAAATTTGTAAGGATGGGGCACTAAAATTGAATTTGCCCTGGTGCCTTTGCGCATATTCTAGCGATACTTTCACAGGTGAGCCACCAATGGTCACACCCGCTATGAAAATCTGAAGTAAATCCGATGGCTTTCAACCTAAGTAGAAACGACAATAGCAGAAACAGGCTGATATTACCCTAAGACATGGTGTTATTTGACCCCTGCTTCGAATGCACATGCATATATGCGTATTATTGTTTTTGGAGACGCGTAGCGTTAAACGTACCCAACGGAGATAAATCAGTCGTATATCTCGATTCGTTGCTTAATAATTTATTTAATTTGCAATGAAAATCTTCGCCAATTCGCAGTATATAACTTAAATATTGCAAACAGTAGCTGTGCAATCTGTTTTGCTAAATTATTTTTTATAAACATCTACATTTTTATTTCTTATTTTGTACATTTTGTACATTTGATAGGGTATATATTCTGTTAATGTAGAACTTGTCAAAATCTATGTATGATTCATGTGTGACGCCCACCATTGCCACCACTATAATATAGTATGCAGACATGTTAATCTTTTGAGTTAACGAATTGCATGGTCGAAACCTCCATTTTGTCTGAATTAATGTGTGCTATTTTACATAGTGTAAAACCAACTGCAATTATATCAACTAAACCGAGCATAAATTCCGTATTTGTTATCACGTAAACTACCATACGAACTAATAAAACCTTATTACACTAAGATTAGGACCGCTAAGAACTTTTGGATTTCATTAACAAAAGGAAAGCTTGTTCATTACTGCTGGTTTTTATGAAAATGAACCTTATTAATTGGACACAACTAACTGCGGAAATTTATAAAATTCATATGTCATCATTTTAAAATTGGATTGGACTGAAATTTGTTTGTAAGTAGAGATCGTAAATAGTTTTATGTCAAATTTCAGACGCGAGATAAAAAATGAGTTTTCAGTAATAAGGACAAGAAATTGTTTTATTATTTATGCTGAAACTATTGACACCATATGTCTGAAAATATTTTTTTCTAAGTTTGTTTGTAATTACGGTTATGGATCTTGAAAAGTTAAAGTCATGTCCAGAGCCGAGGATAAGAAGGTAGTTTTAGTAATATGCCCGGAAATGGTTGTATTTTTGATGGAAGGATTGATGTATTTTGTTTTACATTATTCTTTAAATTTTATAAGTTTGTTCGTAGGTATAACTAAGATACTTAAATTTACACATTAAAGTGTAATTCGTAATTCGTTTATATAACAAAAAAAACTTTATGACCATTAGAAGATATTGTAACATTACCGAATCGTTCCTGGGATTATGAGTTATATAATTTTGGTATTCCAATCATACATTTTGAAATCCCAACGGGGGTAGCCGGGTTGCTGGAGGAGTGAAGGCTTCGGCGCCTGCACCGCCGCCGGGGAATGGGGGTTAGATGACATGGGGGGTGGTCGGCGTATTCCGCCGTGGGAGGGTGGATCCGAGTTTCAGGGTGGGTAATCTCCCAGCCTCCTATGAGCATGTATGATTTTAATATATCAATAGCAATAAAAATTGTCAAATATATTTTGCTTAAGCTTTTATTCGTTTGGTAATTTAGCATAAACTCACGCTGATATGTTGCAATATAGTTCCTTTTAGAAGTAAAATCGAAACTTAAAATTATATTATAGCAAACTGTACAATATTGCAGCGTTTTATTTATTAATTTTTAATTACCGTATCAACCTTGAGGTAAAATATGCCGACTCAACAAGTATTTGCAAATTTATTTATACTCAAACTTTTTTAATTAGTCGCAAGTTAACATTCCGAATATTACAATCAAACCCGCGGTGTAGGCTCATCCTTAAGCGAATTTAATATAACTTTTTAAAGGCCTAACTTGTTTTTAGTAGAAAGATAATAATTGTAAGTTTAAGCGCCGTCTCATATCGTTTTCTTTTTACGTTTCATTTTTCGTTGTACTTGTAGGGTATAGACATAAATACAAGAGTTTAAGACAAATTTAAGCAAGAAACGTTGCGTTTGAGTAATATGATCAGTTATCTCAGAAAATCTTAATGCTGATCAACCCCACAACAGCTGTAAAATGCATGATATACTATGTGACGAAAACAAACAGGGTAATGATGCCAACTGAAATAAATGCTAACGAAAGCTAATTGCGCTATTATATAAATCTAGACTAAGGATATTTATTTAATATATTTATTACTAATATCGCCGGGTTCTAATATTGTTGTTTTATGATTTAACGTGTATGAATCTTTTTTTCCGAAGTTAATTTGTTTATAAATTGCAGATGGTACTTTGCAAATTTGTTGCATGACCATATATGTAGTTTATTGGTTAAACCACGAGAAAGTCTTGGTTTTGTACGATTTATTTTTTTGACTCCATAACAGATGATGAGGCGATGCACTGATGCGTAACTTTTTTATATAACAGTATATAGAACATTTGAAAAAATGCACAAATAGATGCGATGTTGTGTCTTTCTTCTAAATGAAGTATATATACTATATTTCTTAGTTTTTTTTGCTGCTAGTTCTACCGCATATGAACGAAGAACTTTGTTTTATGGTTGCACTCAGGCATCATGGAACCATTATGAATCGGTGAGTGGTGGATACTGCATCGCCTTAAGAAGGTGTGGCTATGCACAGACACTACCTCACACCCAGGAAGCAACTCTGACTATAGGATCGCATCCTGTCAGACTTCACAGTCCCCTCCTCCGTATGGTGCGAGAATCTATACCCCTTCTCCTCTCCATCGCGCCGAAAGCTCGCGGTGAATTATAACAGTGCGTATTTCGCACTATTAAAATGTCATGGCAAATTTTTTTTTGGGGGGGGGATTGATTCTGCACCATACGGAGGAGGGGACTGTGAAGTCTGACAGGATGCGATCCTATAGTCAGAGTTGCTTCCTGGGTGTGAGGTAGTGTCTGTGCATAGCCACACCTTCTTAAGGCGATGCAGTATCCACCACTCACCGATTCATAATGGTTCCATGATGCCTGAGTGCAACCATAAAACAAAGTTCTTCGTTCATATGCGGTAGAACTAGCAGCAAAAAAAACTAAGAAATATAGTATATATACTTCATTTAGAAGAAAGACACAACATCGCATCTATTTGTGCATTTTTTCAAATGTTCTATATACTGTTATATAAAAAAGTTACGCATCAGTGCATCGCCTCATCATCTGTTATGGAGTCAAAAAAATAAATCGTACAAAACCAAGACTTTCTCGTGGTTTAACCAATAAACTACATATATGGTCATGCAACAAATTTGCAAAGTACCATCTGCAATTTATAAACAAATTAACTTCGGAAAAAAAGATTCATACACGTTAAATCATAAAACAACAATATTAGAACCCGGCGATATTAGTAATAAATATATTAAATAAATATCCTTAGTCTAGATTTATATAATAGCGCAATTAGCTTTCGTTAGCATTTATTTCAGTTGGCATCATTACCCTGTTTGTTTTCGTCACATAGTATATCATGCATTTTACAGCTGTTGTGGGGTTGATCAGCATTAAGATTTTCTGAGATAACTGATCATATTATCTCGAAATGCAACGTTTCTTGCTTAAATTTGTCTTAAACTCTTGTATTTATGTCTATACCCTACAAGTACAACGAAAAATGAAACGTAAAAAGAAAACGATATGAGACGGCGCTTAAACTTACAATTATTATCTTTCTACTAAAAACAAGTTAGGCCTTTAAAAAGTTATATTAAATTCGCTTAAGGATGAGCCTACACCGCGGGTTTGATTGTAATATTCGGAATGTTAACTTGCGACTAATTAAAAAAAGTTTGAGTATAAATAAATTTGCAAATACTTGTTGAGTCGGCATATTTTACCTCAAGGTTGATACGGTAATTAAAAATTAATAAATAAAACGCTGCAATATTGTACAGTTTGCTATAATATAATTTTAAGTTTCGATTTTACTTCTAAAAGGAACTATATTGCAACATATCAGCGTGAGTTTATGCTAAATTACCAAACGAATAAAAGCTTAAGCAAAATATATTTGACAATTTTTATTGCTATTGATATATTAAAATCATACATGCTCATAGGAGGCTGGGAGATTACCCACCCTGAAACCCGCATCCACCCTCCCACGGCGGCAGCACGCCGACCACCCCCCATGTCATCTAACCCCC